>JAJJMC010025602.1:896352-922828 GCA_023531435.1 Papaver californicum | reverse complement strand
TATATGACTATATTTTCGTTTGGAAATTTCCCGAAAAGCTAATCATAGGTGATGGGATAGAATGCAATAGAAAGAAAGACGTTTCATTTGCTTCTCTTCAATGGAAATTTTATTTTCCCAGAATGTATCCTAATTTTTGGTAGGAACTAGAAAGTTCTGCTCTCAATTCAGGTAGTATTTAGTGCCCATTTCGGTCAACTCTCCATCATATTTCTTTGGCTGAGTGGCATGTATTTCCACGGTGGTCCTTTTTTCTGGAGAAGTCTCCGCAAAGGATTCAATTTAATTGGGGGGGGGGCGGGGGGGCGGGGGGGGGGGGGAGTTATAAATCGACAAAATAAAATTTGAAGGTACGCTGGTAATGTCAATACAGATGATGAGGTAAGTCAGATTGTTGTTCACAGCACTACACCTGTTATGTCTTTCAAAAACAAATATAAATGACTGTAGGTCTCGACACCATCCCCATTCAACAGTCTTTCAGAAACAAATATAAATGACTGTAGGTCTCGACACCATCCCCATTCAACAGGCCACTTCCAGAACTGAAGATAGCGTGACTTCAACATACAAGCAAATTTTGATATCAAGGAAACGAAAGAATTATTAGCTAAAAATTTAAAGCTGAAAGATTGGATAACTGACAAATATTGAAGTTTCCTAACTAGAGAAGCAAGATCTTTAAAGAAGTATCTTACCTGCTCAACTAATGAAATTAAACAAGATAAGCAATAATTAGCAGCTTTTGATCCCTTTCCACATCGTAGTGGGGCAAATTTAAATAGAGTTTCCCGTTGAGCAAAAAGCTGAAAAGGCCCAAGTTAAATGGATATGAATATAAATGCCTAATGGCAGAAATCAAGGACTAGTCTTGGGGACCTTGGTAGTACGAAAGAGCACAACCTTATCCTAATTCTCTTATAACAAGTTAATAAAACTATTATTCAAGAGGCATGAACATGTAAAAACATATAGAAAAAGCAAAGGGGACAAAATATGAAGCCCCGAACCAGACACCGTAGTTATCTATTCATGCAAACCTTTGAAATTACACCCTGAAGATCTTCAAAGCTATTTTCATCGAAGGAGCTATCCAGAGCATATTCACTTTCCATACCTCCGTATAACTTAATTTCATCCAAAAGTATCCCTTTCTCAACAAGAACCTGTGAGATAAAATGTACATTAAATGTGACTCACAATACTATTTCATCAATTAAACATCATAGAAGACGAATATGGTACCTGTAGAAGTCCAGGAGCATCCTCTTCCAGAGCTGTTTCTGCACAATCCCTGCAAATGATTCCATGAAAAAAAGAGGTTGGCTGAATGTAATTTATAAGACAATAAAACGATATTATAGGAATAAGATAGAAATGCGAAAGAAAGTTATGTTGCAGTCTTTTTTCGTTTCCGTGGGCGACTTTTGACTTCAGGTTTAGCATTCTCCGAGGTTGTAGGTTTACACTTTTCCACAGGTGGCACAGCTTTTTGCAAACATTCTGCAGGCCTGGAGTCCTCCGAATCAGACACCATTTTCGCAGTCAGCAGCTTCAACCTTTCTCTAAGTGACATATGGTCTAGCTCATCTTCATTAAATATCCAAGAAACTCCCATTTCAGTCTTGATCCCTAGTATCTTGTCAACTAATGAGACACCAGGCTCATTCCTGTGTGGACTCGCCAGGCAATTCTCCAATGTCTCGACCTTCACATTAACAAGAGGAGCTGGCAAAACCGAACTGACCATACTTATACAGTTAGCAGGCAAGACTTCCTGTCTGGCAGGTGATTCTGATTCAGTGGAAGTTATGTGAGATGAGCTTGTTTTGTTATGTTCCTGAGTTTCACAAAAACTGCCATTTGTTTCTAGTATGCTAAGAGTCTCAGATCTGGCTAATGGGTTTCCTTCAACTGGATAACTCTCTTCCTTTACTTTTTCATCGCTCTGCTGACAAGTATCATCCGCATGATAGGCAAATAATGTTTCCACATAAACTCCCTGTCAAAATGATATAAACAGCAACAAAAATTAGTACAATAAACGTACAAAGCCACAACAAAGGGTTGTGGAAAGTGGAGATTGACCTCAATGTTTTGGCACCTGTAGTCAAACGAATAGTCTAGTAATTCTCATGAAGTAAACAATAGAAAACAGTAAACAACACATCCAACAAGCACGGTTTTAAAGAGCATTGAAGCGAGTCGATGGGCTTTCCTTTGGCAAGGCAAAGTGCTGGCTCAAGGTGGACTCGAGGCGTTATATGTAAACATTATTACTAATATATGTACACAATTAGTGTTAAAGAGGGGATTTATCTAGGTATTTATCTTAGTGTTAAAGAGGGAATGTATCTTAGTTAAATTACCGAGTCACTCTTTCTCTAGGTATTTATTCACTGAAAATCTAAATTAATAATGTCTACCGCTTCCTTCCCCCCTCTTCATCCTTGTTACTTCTTCTTTCCCTCGGGGTAGGGTATCTAAACGCCTCAAGACTCAGATTTGATACGTTAAGCCCAAAATGCAAAAGTATCAAACAGAGCCTAAGATGCATAAGTATATTGGCACCAAATTTTGAGGCGCAAAAAGGTCTGCCATGATGCAAGCCTCAAAACTGTTTACAGAATGAAAGATAGAAACATTTTCAAGGTCAAGCAACCAAAGAAATGTGAAGCCCAATGAGAAACTAAAATCCTGTGTGGAGATCTAAAACAGCAACTAAGACGCTTACATTTGCTTGCTTCAATTGAGCAACAGGTCCCCCTGAAAACTATCCTAATCGCATGATATGTACAAATTAAAAAAGACAACTTACGATAATCACGTCCAAGTAACTTAGAAGAAAGTCCTTTATTTAAGGAAACTACACTTTTGTTACACTAAATAAAAACTTCCTAGTTCTACTAAGAATCATAATAAAGACATTGTCACATTGATAAGCATGCCTTTCTCACCACCGCCAGTGTATCTGATGTACACATAATACATGTGTACTGTTATGTGTAAACTTGAGAGAGTTGTAAATAATACCCACCTTAATTGTCACTGTAGTCCTTTCCACAAGCTTGTTTAAAAACAGACTTTTACATGTAAAGTGGTAAGCAGAACGAAGATACAAAAGGCAGTAATAAAGACAACTGGAGCTTATCAGATATATCTGATTCGAAATATTTAGCCTGATTAACCAATTTTTTTTGTGTGTGAAGAAGAACAAAGTTTAGAATGAGCTCATAAGTATCTTAAATAAAAATAATAGTTCTTCACAACCAGATACTTCGACCTGCTGGATTCGAACCAGCAACCTAGAGGATTCGTCCTCTGCTCTGCCTACTGAGCTTAGGTCGACTTCGACGAACTAAGAATTGTGGAATTTGATGCTATCTTTAGGGTCTAAAGAAACTCGCGACATTGCTTTTGAATCCCTTATTTTCAGGGTCAAAATTAAGAAGTAATCCATTGGAGTGTTGGCAACAAAGAGACTATATGATTATAAAAGTTACCTGTTGCGGTAAAGATTATTTCCATCCTACAGATATATAAGCAAGCTTAGCCAACTAAGACACCTAATCACTAGTTGATTCTTCATCTACTGATATAATAATGCTGTCAGAATTTTCCATAATCGAGTGGAGGTAACCTAGTTCCATATCAGAGATGGTGATGGACTAGAGACAAAAGAAACTGCCGAAGATAATATACATACCTAGGTTCAAGAAATTCGTGATACTTATGCAAGTTCTAATTTACATTGAAGTTGGCCCTAGGTTAAACCCCAAATATATTCCCTAAACTGACAACTTTTCAGTTGTCTATGTTTTGGAATAGTTAAGAAGATATTTACCCAGTCCTTCACAAAACAACCCAAGTTTACCGTGATGGTCAGTCATAGATTAGCAAAAATAAAGAATAAAATGAATCTGGTGTATGTGATATACCTCCATATTACCAGTATAATGCTGGTGAGACACTGTTTCCATTGATTGCCTGGAAGATAAGATATATCTATATGGTTTAGCTCTTTAATGAAAAGGTGAATTACCAATCAAACAAAAAATGAAAAGGTGAATTGACATCCAAAGGAAAATGGTCACATATCTAGTACTTTCCCTTAATCCTAAGAGCGAGCCTGTAAACAACAAAATTTACAAACCACGAGATGCGGTCTTAGGTTTTAACATCTCAAATAAGTCTCGAGAAAGGGTTTTTAATGGGTATGTATGAGAACTGGCACCTTTTCGGATCAAAGAATCTAGATTTCACCGTTTTAGTGGTAAAGGTATTCAAGTGCTTTAGGTTGAACATTACTACTGGATACTTTACTATGAATTCGCAAAAACTAAAGCAATCGCACCTTGATAGCAGCATCCTCTGACGTTCTCTTAGCGGGATGTGGTCAAGCTCATCTGTTCCAAGATCATCATCGATTTCAGTCTTGACCTTACCTGGAGCAACAACTGCGGAATGACTGCCTGAACTCCTCATGCAGTTATCAGAATCTTGAACCTTAACTTGAATACTAGCAGTCATCGAACTTGGAACTGCAACCTTTGCAACTTCAGCACTATTTCTTTTACGCGTCTTGACTTCTCCTGTGCCGCATACAGCAGCTAGTGCCAAGATTATCTCCTACATAAAATTCCTAACATCTCAATAGAGTGGAATAGTAGAGGTGTAGCGGGAAAGAAAAAAAAAATGGATACAGAAAGAAGAAGTTACACTTGAAAAAATCAGCAACTACACTGATCACTAGCTCAAAACACTTGATTCTAACCTTGCAATCTAAATAACATAACAAAGACAAAATTTAAACCTAATTCAGCTACTTTCTTCAGAAAAAAAATGTTAACTATACCAGCGGATGGGATTGAGCTTCTTCAGTATCAATTGGAGCTTGGGATCTACACGAATGGAACAAAAATTCACATTACTGTCTAATTGAACTTCAAATAAATCCCAGAAAAGAAAAAACTTACACTTTTAGTCTTTTATAATCTCTACCACGTCCGTTTGGCTGAAGAGTATTGATTCGTTGTTGCAATGGAGTATCATCATCATCGTTAGCACTCTCAGAATTAATCTTCTTCTCATTAACATTCAAATCATTAATTATTGATTTCATGATTGACGATTTACTCACTTCTCTAACTAGAACACCGAAATAGAGTACGGGAGAAAATAGAAGAAGACGAAAAGAGTAGAAGTAGAAGTAAAAGAGGGGAAAACGCAGGGAGAATGATTTTATTAGGGTTTTAATTTCGTTTCCCGCTCTAGAGGGGGAGAGGGAAATGTGTTTTGCTTAGGAAACGAGATTCGCGCCTAGTGATTACCGACGTGTTATGGCATTCACCTTCTGCGTGGGCACCTAGAGTTAGCGATTAAACGGGTTTTCTTTTGTTTATGTACACACTCCGTTTCCGTTTATGTACACACCAAGGTTGTACCATATCGGATTTCGGTTCGTATCGGTCGAGAGCGATACACTGATACGCCGGTATACCGGGGAAATTTCGGTTTAAATATCGGTGGAATATCGGTGCATATATTTTATACCTATAATTTTATGAAAAATTACTAGTTCACATTTTATAACTATAAATATATTTTAACACGTTATAACAAAAAAAATTCACAAAATTTAAAAAGATAAACTAGTATTCATCCAAAATATATAGATCCATAGATTTCATACAAAGTTCAAACTGGAAATACAAAAGAAACAAGAATAACTTTAAAGTTTATCGTCTAAAATACTAATTAAACAAAGATATTACAATTTTAAGATCATTAGATTAATTATAGATATTATCATATGCATATATAATTCTAAAATATCATAAAAAATATGAGTAACAATTGAAAACCCTAAAACAAGAATAAATTATTTTTTTTATTTTTTTTTATTTTTTTTTAAATAAAAAAACAAAAAGAATGATTGTACCGGTCAATACCGGCCAATACCGGTCAATACCGGCCGTACCGGCCAAACCGGTACAGTCCATACCGCCGATATTTTCGGTCAAATACCGTTTACCGGTATACCGGATTTCGTCCCGCTTTTCGGCCGAAATCGATAAAATCGACGGTATACCGGCCGGTATGGACTGCACTGGTACACACTCCGTTAGAGAGGGTTGATTTAATTCGTTTGTATATGCTATGATTCTTTATTCTTTTGTTAGATACATGAAAGCCTGATCGAGGTCTCTATCTAAATCCAATCAGATAGACTGGTTTCACTGTACAACTTTCCCTGTTAAATCTAACTATATAATTATATTAATATGAATACAAATTTTTATAGTGGAGATTAAACCGTTGACTTTCTTTTTACTGAAGTTGGTGGGAAATCATTACTATAAGTTGAACCCTATGCTAAGAATTTCCCCCTAATTACACCATTCTCAAAATTAAATTAGAAAATGAAATTAAAATGTCATGTAAAACGCTAGTTAAAGCTAAGCACAAAATCAGACTTAATTTTTAAAGGAAACCAATTAGTCAGCATTCAGCATGGCACCTTTAATATAATGCACATTTCACTATACTCAGCGTTACTATTTTATCGTGGAAATTCAACTTGATTAATTGTAAAAATATACATAATGGAAATCACTAAATTCTTTTGATAAAACACAATAAAGAAAATGTAAAAGCGTAGAAACAAATTTAACTTGCAGTAAGTTTTTATTTGAGCATTATAAAAAATAGCAACAAAATGTCATGACAATATTGTTACCAAATTTCTTACGAAGTGAGAATCTGAAGTATGTGAAATTAGGGCATCATTAATTGATGACTCATTTACTAATTTTATTAATATTTAATACCATTCATTTTTGTAAGTTAACTGAAGCATCACAAATAAATCCTGAAGAGTTCAGAACTATAGTTTCAGTCAATATAATCTCGTCAGTCATGTATGTTCTTCAGTTCTTGTTTACGTCGTTTACATTATGACTTGACCCTGGACCAGTTTACTCAGTTGATTACTTTTGTGTTTGAACTTTAAAAACAAATTATAGTTGTTAGTTTTCTTATGAATGATCTTTAGTTGGATATTTGAAATTTGAAATCCGTGAATCACTACATTAGTTTCCATCTGGTATGGATTTTGGGTTTTCTTTTATTTTGAATGAATATTTATTTTGTTTTTTTTAAAAAATTAATGATATTTCATAATATATATACATAGTTTAACATATGCAATGTGAAAAATGTTTGCTATACCTATTATAGGTATAAAACTGGAACCAAGATTGCGCCGAGATTTTACCGAAAATCTCCCCGAAATAAAATTATCTCAGTATCGATCATAAGATCCGAGATTAACTACCTTGGTTATAACTTTCAAGCCCGGAATAAAAGTATTCTCATGTCCGGGTATAAATATTGTGAAGGCCAGCAGGTTCTTACGTTAACAATATTGTCATGTATGTCGAGACTGTATCTTTTATTTGCATTTGCAGCACAGAATAGAAAGAGGAAAAAACGAAAAATCTATGTATCAGGTATGTACCATATGGTAATTTGATAATTAGTGATCACAGTTTGGTCATCGTTGATGACGAAATTCTATTGATTTCATAAAAATAACACAGGTTTTTCTTTATTCTAGTTTAGGTTATAGCCTTACAGGCATTAATTTACCTATTTAGGGTACTATGTATGATTGTATCTTTTTACTGCTACCGCATGTTCTAATCTATGATATAATTTATAAATTATGATTATACGATAATTGTTTTAATTTGTATAAAATTAATATAAAATTGGTTGATCAGATGAATTGGGGTATTGTTATACGAGTATTTATCCTGAACTCCACTCATTGTATAATTGAGCTATAAATTCTTTTATACTTTTGAATGAGATGGAATGTATCATGTGTGGTTTTTAATTTACTTTGAGTGAAATTGAATAAGGGTTTGCATTTACAAATATGTTCTTTAAAGAAAGATTCAAAATGGCTACAAGCTTTTTTTCTTAAAGAGTGTAAATATGCATACTATGTGCACTGCTTCGCACATCGACTTGAGTTAGCTCTTGTGAAAATCGCTGAAACTTTGGGGCCCATTTGGAAGTTCTATTCAATATTAACTTCTATTGTTAATCTCGTCACATCTTCTTCGCATGGGTTTGGTGACTTTCAATCTACTCAAGAAGATGAAAGTGCGAAAAGGTTAGCTACTGGTAAGCTCGAGACCAGAGAAAGAAGCAAACCAAATAGGTACTTTGCCACAAGCTGGAAGTACTCGTTGGAGTTCTCATTACAGTTTGATAAATAAGTTTGAAGTAACTTGTACAATCATAAAGTATATTGGTGAAAGCGATCCGAATGAAACTCCTATTGTTGGTGAAGCTCAAAGTATCTCCTAATAATTAAGATCATCCAGGTTTGTCTTTGTCTTACATTTGATGTTTGAGCTTATGGGAATTACAGTAATATTATGCCAAGCACTCCAAAAGAAAACACAAGACATAGTCAACACCATGTCTCTTGTTAACCACAAGAGATTTTCTTAGAGAATTGAGAGAAGACGGTAGGGAACGTTTTATTGATACAGTGGTTTTATTCTGCATTGAACATAATGTTGATATACCTGATTTCGAAGGTCGTTTTATGGTGGGTACAGGTCGTTCTAGTCAACAACATGATAATACCACAATGGACCATCGTTATCGTGTTAATATATATAATGCTACAATTGAATTTCAATTGAAGAAGTTGGACCGTAGATTTAGTGAGAATACAACTGAACTTCGTGTTCTTAGCTTGTCTTTGGATCCTCAAGACTTTTTTAAGTCATTTGATATATATAATATTTGTACTGTTGGGGATAAGTTTTATCCGCTCGATTTCGGTCCGCAAGCATTTGAAACTTTAAGCAAATTACAGCAGTAATTAACATTGTTTTGAGCTTCCAAACACTACACCAAATTAAGAGTTTAGCAACTGAAATAGGATGTTTCAAAACGGGGTTGTAACACCAGTTGGCATTACAAAAGGGGGTGAAATAAAATTTAACAACGAGCATGTCGTCGTTGCTAAATTTTTTTACAACATAAAAATAAGAAGGTCAATCTTCATTGACCTAAACAAAGTCAATTTTCCCACACACAAAAATCCCGCAATTGTTGTCATCAAATGCGATTCTTTATCACTAAAATTGATATGCAAATGTTCAATAATACATTTCAAACATACAATCATTCTAAAAAAAAAAGAAAAACTAAGTCGAATAACTATATTTATCTTTTTTATGACTATATTTCTTCTAGATTTCGATCGAGGTCCAAGATCTTCCAATAAATGAGAGAGTTAACATATTAACCTCGTGAGTCTGTAGTTCAAGCTATTCCATTGCATCCCTCGCACCACTAGTTGCTTGATATGTGCTAATAACCATTCTCACTACCTAGTAGATGCAAACACAACATATCAAAGATGTTCATACGATACACTAAGAAAGTGAACATAAAATTTACGGACTATAATCTTTGGTAAAAAAAGAACATGAAAGACAAAGAGAAAGAATAGTTACCTTACATAATATTTGAATAAATTATATTTAGGTCAGTTAAGAGCACGTCATAAGCTCCTTATTTTCATGGAGAAGTTGGTGCAAATTAAGTGAACCTGCGAAAGGAAGATAAGTTCACTTCATGAATGGAACTAGTCATTTGGTATAACTTGCAAAGACTAGTCCTGCAATGGAAGTAGGAATATAATTACAAAAACCATGAACTATTAAGCTATCATTTGTCAAACAACGACAGTTAACACTCTTAACTGTTAATTTTGGTACTAGATGAAGTAAATGTTTTTAGTCTCTACCAATTTATACAAATTTGATAACCAAAAAATGATTGATTGATTAAGTGTCTACCAAAATAAACGTCAAGATTGACTCAGGATCATTATGATCGAATCTTGAGCAACGACGGTTAATCGCGTAGAAGCATACATGATAAACGAAAATGAAAGAGTACTTGGAAGAGAGTTATACCTTTGCATTAAGATTTTATGAAAGACTTGGTACGAACAATAAATCAAAGCTCCTTGTTTAATTTTCTCTGTTTGTTGTAAATGTACATTCAGACCAAAGCACCTTCGACTCCATCCTGCAAGCCTTTTAGCTAGCAGTTGATAAGTGCATATATTACATATTTAGAGTGTCAATTTTATTCACTTATTTGCTATATTTCTTGTGAATTATTGTATATTACGTTTGTTTTTGTTTGTTTATCTTTTATGGAATCGTACACAAGAAGTGAGATGACACTAAAAAAAAGTGCTACAAGCGAAGAGAGGACAAATACCAGGTGGAACTCATATAAATCCAGGATTCTTATCATTATCACGTATAGAACGAAGAAACGAAGCCAACGGCAAAAGAACGGAGTCATTCCGACTTCGTATGAAAAAGTTATTGGCAAAACGAGAAATTAGAAGAAAAAAAGATAAAGTGATCATCTTGAGGACAAGTACTATTGGCAACCTAGTTAGCGATATGGGGTAACCAACCACTACCATTTCCTTCACACGAGCAGAAGTTTAGGAAATAAAAAAGTATAAGGGCGAGATGACATCATCACCTTAACTAAATCAAAACATAAAGGGCGTCTACTGGGCCATATCACGTGGAATTAAAGGTTTGGGAACGAATGGGAATTGGGATCTTTATGACACCCTGTACAAGAGAAGTTTTTGGCGTGTACGAAGACTGTACCGAACTAAGGTGGGGTCGTTAGAATAGATAGCAGAGAGATGTCTTTGACGTGTTGTGGGTGTGCTAGAATTTATTGTAGCTTTTGTATATTGACTTGGATGTATAATCTGCGTTAGAGGAAGACACATTAATTCACAAGAACTAGCTACAGCTATAGCCAATCAAAAGCCGTGTCCACTTTACTACTTTACCTCCCGCCACACGGAATCAGAAGCACCTATTTTCTAAAACAGAAATTTTATGATTACCCACTTCTAGTCTTTATCAGGTACGAATTTCATGCATAGATACGCATGTGAAGGAGAAACTAAAGGGAATTGTGGCGGTGATCTTTATGTATAAGAAGGGATCGAGAGAGAACACAAAAGAAACTTTTTTTTAATTCAATTTGTTTCTAGCTAGGAAATGTGAATAAAAAAAGAAGAAGAATTTTTCTCCTAGCTTTATTAATAAATTATTTTTAGTTATATATTTATTCTTTATTTAATTTTTAAATATTGTTAGTTATCGGCCTCAAACAAAGGAATACCAAGTCTATAACTGACCACAGTCCGGAACTGTCGAGGTCCAAGGACCTGGTTTAGCTCAGCAATGGGAATAACCAATAAATAGTCTTGAGCATGCTTTATTTGTTACATTGTCATAGCATAACGTCTCTTTCAGATATTGAGAATTTGGTTGGGATTTGCTTCTTCACGACATCAAAGTAGGTGACTACCAAGTTGTGCATGGATTGAGGGGCAGTGTCATTGATGTTGTAAGTAGAAGGTAACCCACAAACCTGAATAAAAATCTGAAGAGCTTGTGCATAAGTATAGCCACATTCTGTAGTGAAAGAGCTGTTGAGAATGACTTGCTGAATAGGTTGAGTTTGACTCTGTGAGGCCAAATAGCAACAATTAATCGTATCAGCCATAGTATAAATACCAAGAACACCATACTTAATAGGTAAAGTGACTAAACGTTGTTGCAAAGGTCCAAAACCAGCTCCATCCCCTGTGATCAGAAGTCTTAGGTACTGCAATAGGTGGTTATCAAATTGAGTTGTAGCTTGTTGAAGTGCTAAAGGATTTTTTAGTGCGCATTGTAAAGTAAAGTCTGGAGACCCCTATGTAGTTGCGTAGAAGAAGCATTTCACTCTGTGGATCCTTGAGTTTCTTTATTGCGTTCATTAACTGAATGGTCTTGGCAACCCTATTAGACACCATATCACAACAAAATTGTAAATCAGTGTTCACTGAACCCCCTAACAACTTCACTCCATTTGCAGGTCTACCAATATTGGTAAGAAAAATCCCATCTCCACACCTTCTTAGATCAGCACATGGCCAATAAACTTCATTTTTACTGATGTTTAGGTATAGCCCTCTACTGGAACCTTCAACCTGAATGATATTTAATGTTTTGGATACTTCAAGAGTGTCACCAATAATAGTGCCATCATCAAGGTACCAAGCATGTAAATCCAACTTACATTGAGAAACATTGACTTCACAAGGGGATGTAAAGTTAGAGCAAATATTAGAGGCCCTAGAGGATCTCCTTGTTGAACCCCTTGTTCTGAAAACAACAAAAATTGGTCATAATAGAGTTTGGCTGGTTTTGCATAACAGAATTCAACTCAGCTTGAGATAAAGGGACATTGGTGCCTGACTTCTTGAATAAGTGTGGATCTATCCACAAGATTAAAGGCATTGGTGAAGTCAATAAGAAGCATTAACATGGCGTTTGAATCCCCTTTTCTCTCCAAGAGATTGTTAACTACATGTAAGATACTCTCACTGCAACATGGTACACCAAATCCAAATTGGTAGTCACCCAAGTATGATGTCATGTCTTTTCCCAATGAAGTTGCATCCAACTTGGACACCAGTCTTCTCAAGATAGTACCCACTGCAATGAGTCTCATGCCTCCTCCAAGTTTCAAGAGAGGGGTAAGTGGTGCACTGGAAATGTATTGGCCCAAAGCAGCTGGGCACTTACCATCTAATAGCAGATTTACTACCCCTGTGGGAGAAGAAAGTAGTTCATCATCTATAGCAGATGCAACAACACTCATCACATTAAGAGGTATTGAGAACGCAATCCATCTCTTCCACAAGAAGTCCCTTTGGGGAAACTTTTTATAGCATCCAAAACATCTCTAGAACCTACAGAAACAACCTCAGCAGAGATACTTCCAGGTGGGATTGCAGGTGGAGGAGAAGGTGGGTATTTAAGCTGTAGAGCAGACAAGGTGGCTTCATTGCAAGGGGCTATGCCACTAGATGAGAGCACACGTATGGCCGATGTGTAATGCCCATAACTCATCTTTTTTCTACAAACATGTAGATTGGATGAGTCTTGGTTTTTCTTGCCTTTCTGAATATGAGCTTTCTTGTGATTTGATCTTTCCAGAAGTTTGTGAACCATGTTGCTGTGTCCATTAGGTTCTTTCCATTCAGATATGGCCTGGTTTATTGAAGCAATTTGGAGTCTTTTTCTATTACCTGATCTCTCTTCTATAGTGCATTTTGGGATGTATAGGCTTAAGGTACAGATGGGAAGTAGCGATAACTGTATCCATAGGGTTTATTAGCACCCTATCAAGGCAGGATTTAAGATTCTAGAAAAAACTCAACCTGCAAAGAGGTGGATACTGACAATGATGGAAAATTATTTTTGCAAGACAGTGTCAAGCAATTCTAGAGAAAGAGAAGCAGGTGCCATATCTTTTATATTGGTATCAGGTAAGCAATGTTCCACCATTGGTTTTACAATTTCATGTATGAGAAAATCTGGGTACCTACCATTGAGACAATCTCGAATGAAAATCTCCAACAGTGATTGTTATAGAGACAATATCCAGCGAATTAAGGAATAATATAATTGATTCCCGAAATACTCTTTCTTCTCAGATTTTCTTCGAGAACAAATCTGGTTGAGATTTTTTCTTTGATTATGTAGGCCTAACAAACGTGTAAAATTCCTTATTACAAGACAAGAATATCTCTTATCTTAAAAACCTTTAATCTCCTCTAAATCACGCTCCAAATATTTGCAGATTAAGAGAGAAAAATTCCCGCCAATTTCTTGTATTTGAATTAAGAGGGTGTGTGCCTTTATCACTTTTGAGGTGCCTTTATCAAAATTCATTGGGGTGCCTTTATCAATTCTTATGAGTGCCTTTAACACTTTTTAAGCCCATTTTCCACCATTATTTATTCTTGGAAAACACCTACAAAATAAAGAAAATATCATTATTAATACAAAAATTGAGAAAAAGCCATACAAATGCGGGATCAAATAAGACACAAAAACGTGTCTATCAGTCTTCCCCCTCCTTGCATTGAAGTACTTTTCTCTAAGGTATTAAAAACTATAAACAATTTTTTTTAGTATTGTATTTTTCTTACACCCAATTTGGTATTGGCACTCACTTACTTGCTTACAGATGTCGTCAAACGTGAAATCTCCTATGGAATCCGTCCAATTTGATTTGGATGACGAGGTTGTTACACAAAGTATGCATTTTCATTTGTTTTAATTGATTCTTATAGAAAAAATTATGTTTGTTGATCTTGAATTTTGAATGAACAAATGGTTGATATTTGTACTAGGGTCGTGTCAGCACTCAAAAGGTGTTTAAGTTATCTAATTCGAATTTCGTGCCCAGAAAGTACGAAGGTGCCTGCTATTTAATCTCTTACATCAATCCATGGGAGATTTAAGTTCTAACCATGGAGACAAAAGTAGAAGAGAGAAGAAGAAAAAGAGTTAAATTAATAATATCTTTCCTATTAGATCTGGATTGTAGGTTAATTTGGTTTATTAAATCCGTCGGATCTTATGTAAATATTAGGAAACTGGAGGGTATGATAGTAAATTCCTTTAACAATTTTATTTTTTTCTTATTTTTTAATTAATTTTTAAACATAAGTAAATGCTTAACCGTGTCAATGCGGATCAACGTTATTTTCAGGTACCAAATCCTAAGTTTGACAAATATTAGACCAAACACCCAAGTTGGACAAAATATAAGTACCAAAAACCAATTAACCCATTAGATTATTATCATGAAAGTTAGCGGATAAACTAATGTTTTTAAAATGTTTTATTCCAATGATCTGATACTCTTTTATACCAATTATCTAGTTGTTGCTGAGTATATTTTATCTCTATCACTATCACAGGAGATATTTTATGTAAATTTTTCAATCTGTTGTTCAGATCTTGAATGTTAGAAAAAAATGTTCCCAAAATCCTGTTTGTTCCATTTTTTTTAGGATTTTAGCAAGGTTTTTCATCTTATTATTAAGTTTAAAGGCATTAGAACCATTTGACTCCGTTCTCCAATTATGTTTCACAATATTATATAAATTCCATGATCTTGCTAAACTCTGGGATTTTAAAAGGTGTGTTGACCTTTTAGTATAAAGGTTTAGGTACGCATAATTGGCGTGTGGTATGAACTCACAGAAACCAAGTGCATAACAATTGCATTTGCGTAGACATTGGTCCAGAAAGGAGAAACCAATACTCTATTAATTATTTTTTTATATTTTCTTTTTCTTTTCTATAATTAGACCAAGTGAAAGGTATGCCCTACTAGTTTAGATCGATTAAACCTAAATTTTGGATAAATTCATGAATTATTTTAATAGAAATGGAATTATTATAATTTCTCCTTATTTTTCATTAATATGGAGGATATAAAGTTTAAACCTCATACAACAATCCAAGGATTATTGTTTCTGAGACCAAAATTATTAATAATATCCCATTGAGAATGTTTTTCTAGACCAGAAGAGCTCCATATATGCAAAATAAGTTCAAAATATTATCATATAATTATCGGTTATTTTAAACAACATTAACTTATTATGTAAAGATAAATAGTTCATCATAATGTTTTGATGCCATGTAATCATCATTCCACTTGACAAAACAACACAGGGCACATAATAGGTATCAGAGAAGTGAGAACAGAATGTTTAAAATGATTTTTATTTTCTTGAGTTCTATATCAGATTACAATCTCTTATATACACATGATAGTCAAAGCTTGTAAACAAAAATTGGTTAAGATTAGGATAGCTTATGCATATCATGTTCAACCCTTAAGACTCGGTGTTGTTGGTTTATTAGATTGTTGTGGACTTTTAGAACTTATGTGCTTGGTTGCTGAGGCAGGCATTAGTCCTGAGTCTGTTGGCATAACACTTCCCCTTAAGTTGAAGGGGAGCTTGTAGACATTCAACTTGCTTCTCAGGAATTGATATCTTTGTGACAATAGGCCTTTTGTGAATATGTCAGCTATTTGATCTTTTGAAGATATGAACTTTACTTGCAACTCTTTGTTTGCCACCCTCTTTCTGACAAAGTGATAATCTATTTCTATGTGTTTGGTGCGTGCATGGAATACCGGATTTGCTGTCAAATAAGTTGCTCCCAGATTGTCACACCAAAGGACTGGTGGTGCTGTGGTGATGCCAAGCTCTTTAAGCAATGATTGGATCCAGATAAGTTCTGAAGTTGTTATTGCCAGGCCTCTGTATTCTGCCTCTGTACTTGATTTGGAAACTGTTTTTTGTTTTCTAGCACTCCAGGAAATGAGATTACCTCCAAAATAGATACAATATCCACTTGTTGAACGTCTGTCATCCAGGTTTCCAGCCCAGTCTGATTCTGAATAGGCTTGAATGGAGAATTCCGATGTTTGCTTGATGTGTAAACTGTATGTTATTGTGTGCTTGAGATATCTCAGGATTCTTTTGATGAGTTCCCAATGTTCTATATAGGGATCCTGCATGTACTGACATGCCTTGTTGACTGCAACAGAAATGTCTGGTCTGGTCAGGTGCAGGTACTGCAAGGCCCCAACAATACTTTTGTAGAGTGACGGATCACTAAACTTTGTAGTTTCTTGTTTCTTTAGCTTCATTTGTGGACAGAGTGGTGTGCTCATTGGTTTGATGCCATCAAGCTTTGTGCATTGTAATAATTCTGCTATGTATTTTTGTTGGCTCAGAAACAATGATTTGTGTTGATGGAGCACTTCAATGCCAAGAAATTAAGATAAGGTGCCCATGTCTTTTACTGCAAAAACATCACTTAGATCATTGATTAAATGATTGATAACACCTTCATTAGAGCCAGTTACAATTATATCATCCACATATATTAAGATGTATATTATGTGAGTAGATGTTTTCCTGACAAACAAAGAGCTGTCAGTTATTGAAGCCTTGAAGTTTTCACTCAGAAGATAGGAACTGAGTTTAGAAAACCACACTCTAGCTGCCTGTTTTAAGCCATAAAGGGCTTTATGTAGCCTGCAAACATGGTTAGGGCCTGATCAGTGTAACCTGGAGGTTGTCTCATGTACACCTCTTATTCAAGTTCCCCATGCAAAATGCATTTTGCACATCTAATTGTCGTAACTGCCAGTTGTGCATAGTTGCAATGGACAACACCAGCCTTATTGTATATGACTTTACCACTGGGTTGTACGTTTCACCATAGTCGACTCCTTCATGTTAATGATATCCCTTTGCAACCAACCTGGATTTATAACGATCTATTCTTCCATCTGAGGTTTGTTTGATTCTGAACACCCATTTGGAACCCACCACATTCATTCCATGTATAAATGGAACCAAAGAACAAGTACCATTGCGCATATGTGCATTGTATTCCTCATCAATGGACTTTCTCCAGACTGGTTGCTGGCTGGCCTTGCTGAAGCATATAGGAGCCGTGAACTCAAAAGTCTCAAGTGGATGCTTTGTTGCAGTAAGGCACAATTTCTGTATAGGTTTAGAGATGCCCTTTTTAACTCTTGTAACCATTGGGTGTGATTCTGTTGTTGTGAATGGTAGTTCCTCAGGAATGGCTTCATTGGTTGTTGTTTGTGGTAGTGTTGTAGGGATATGAAGTTCTGTATAGGTAGTGGTGTCTGTAGCAACAGGTGCAGGGGACAAAGGGAGTTGTTGTATCTCAGGTGCCAAAGCATTATTTGTGAATGGATGAGAAGACAAGATTGCGGTTGAATGACTTACCTTGTTTTCTGCTAGCACATGTGGAATCCTATGCTTGGCTTCAAATGAGAATTGAGCTTCTTCAAATCTTACATGTCTAAATATATAAACTCTATGGCTTGAAAGGTGTAGGCACAGATAACCCTTGTGAGGACCACTGTAGCCTATGAAGACACAAGGAAGAGATCTGGGTTGTAGTTTATTAGAATTGTAGGTTCTTAGACTTGGGTAGCATAGACATCCAAACACCTTAAGTAAAGAGTAATTTGGTTTCTTGTCAAATAGTAATTCTAAAGGGGTTTTGATATTATTTTTTGATGCAGGACACCTGTTGATCAAAAAACAAGCTGTTGAGGATGCCTCCGACCAGTAGGCAGATGGCATAGAAGCATGAAACAATAATGCTAAACCAGACTCAGTGATATGCCTGATTCTGCACTCATCTAAGCCATTTTGAGCTGAAGTGTGAGGACATGAAAACCTGTGAATTACACCACAAGAATTTAGGAATGCAGTGATTTTTTTTGTATTCTCTACCATTGTCATATTGAAATTTTTTGAGAGTGTGATTTAGCTGATTTTCAAGCTGCTTTTTCCAATGAACAAAAACTTGTAGAGCATCTGACTTATAACTAGAGGGTATATCCAGGTATAGTGAGAATATGCATCCATTAAAAGCAGATAATAATGAAACCCATTTTTTGATAGATGAGGGGAAACCCATAAATCAGAGACAACCAAACTAAGAGTTTTGTCATACACTGTAGTACTAGTAGAGAAAGGAACTTTTCTACTTTTGCTTAAATGACAAGAATGATAAAACTGAAACTCTTTATTTTTGACAGGTAATGCAATTATTTTGATGATTGTATATACTGTTCGCAGCTGAGGATGGCCAAGACGCTGGTGCCAGACAGGAAGTGAAGTAGAAAGGTAAGCAGAAGGTTTATTGGTCTGTATTCTCTGAAAACCTTCAAGAACATAAAGCCCATTCTCATTCTTGCCTTGCAGGAGGATTTTCCCTGTGTGCAGATCCTTAACAAGAAAGAAAGTTGAGTAAAAAACAAAGCATACATGATTATCTTCACAGAATTTGGATACTGACGGAGGTTTGATTTTATTGAAGGAACATGTAGAACATTGTTAAGAAAGAAATTACGATTGTTGTGTGTGAAAGATGCCTTACCAACATTGGCTATTTGCAAAGAGTTAACATTCCCTACATGAACTCCCTCTGTGCCATCATATTCATGGCTTACAGACAATGCATCCATGTCTGCTGTCAGGTGATGTGTTGCACCAGAGTCTGGTACCCAGCTGCTATCTGTTGCACTCCCTGGCAAAGCTATATAAGTTTGAGGTTTCTGTTGCTGCTGTCTAGTCCCCTTATCTTCTTTATAGTGAAACCAACACTTCTTTGCTATGTGGCCTTGTTTGCTACAGATCTGGTAAGGGACTTGATCAGATTGGGAGAACCTGAGCTGGTTGCTTTGTACAGCTAATATGAAGTATCTTTCTTTGCTACAGCTAATAAAAATCGTTGCTTTGTACGATACATATGTAGAAATCCTATCCTCTAGTATTTACTAGCGTATTTTATCTTTCTTTCCCTCTTTCTTTAGTGGAGATAGTCGCACGTAATGACAGATCACGGCCATATTATTAAAAGCTTGTGGTAAGAATGGATTTCGTTCTAGTGCCCGGAAATAATATTCCAAAGCTTTTGTATGTTCTCCGTTACTTGTGTGGATAAGGCCTATGTTATACAGTATATAACTTCGATCATAGGGATCAATTTCTAGTCTCATAGCTTCATAATAATTCTGTAAAGCTTCCGCATAATTTCCTTCGGATTGAGCTGACATCCGTTACGGTCGTTCATTCTATTCAAAGAATCCCCGTTTCAGAACCGTACGTGAGATTTTCATCTGGTTGGTAGCTTGTTGTCTGTTGCTGGAACTGATTTCTTTGTGTGTATTTTCTGTTCTGTTGTCTGGGTTGAAACCTGGAAATGTTATGTGTTGCAACATTTGCCAATGGCTCCTGCAACTGAGCTAGCTGTTTTTCTAAGCGCATGTCATATGTTAACAGATGCGCATAGAATGTTTTGGCAGTTAAATTATCAATAGTGCTTAGTGAAGTCACTATTGGATCATAAGCCTGATTCAATCCATTCATTATAGATTGTTTCTTGTCATCTTCAGTAATTGACACTCCAGATGCAGTTAATGAATTGAACAATGTTTTTGTTTTAGATATGTATTCATGCATAAAAAGGTTACCTTTGCTCAAGTTGTGTAGTTCTCGTTTCAGGTGCATTTGATGTGCCTGATTGTTTGGAGCAAACCTTTCTTCTAGTGCTTCCAAGAATTCCTGAGATGTGTTAAGACCAACAACACCAGTCATAACTCCCTCAGTAAGTGATGATAGGAGCCAACCCATTAGTATGTTGTCCTTCTCTTCAAACTTTGTAAACTCAGGGTTTACTTCAGTTTGGTTTGGTAAATGTTGAGGGGTTTTTTCAAATGTTCCATCAATGAAACCAGACAGATTATAACCTTTTAACAAAGGTTTAAATTGTGCCTTCCATAGTAGGTAATTTGTTTTTGTGAGTTTGATATTAACAAGATGGTTAATGTAAATTTGTTGTAGCATTGTGGTGTTTGCAGCCATTTCCGTGCGTGGGTTTTGGATCTTTTGGCTCTGATACCAAGTGAGAACAGAATGTTTAAAATGATTTTTATTTTCTTGAGTTCTCTATCAGATTACAATCTCTTATATACACATGATAGTCAAAGCTTGTAAACAGAAATTGGTTAAGATTAGGATAGCTTTAGGATAGCTTGTGCATATCCTGTTCAACCCTTAAGACTCGATGTTGTTGGTTTATCAGGTTGTTGTGGACTTTTAGAACTTGTGTGCTTGGTTGCTGAGGCAGGCATCAGTCCTGAGTCTGTTGGCATAACAAGAGAAACCTAATTTCCCATAGAGCTTTTTATATTATCTATATTGGATTTTGTTTCTACTAAAAAAAATTATATCAGGGTTACGTTGTTTTATCAAATATCTTAGGTGATCTCTAGTGATTGAGGGGTCAATCCCCTGCACGTTCCATGATAACAATTTAATTTTGAGAGGAAACTGACGAATTTCATATATATACACTAAGACTAGAATAAGTGCAAAGAAAGCTAAAACATGGAGTATTGATAATGCAACACAAATTCGGACTGTAAAATCATAAATTATACTAGTGGAGATAAATAAAATTGGAATTATGTATAATGAAAAAAGATTCAATAATTATATAAACCTGATTGGAGATAACCACTAGATTTCAGCATCTGCAACAACCTCAGTAGCAGCATTTCCAGCAACTTGGTTAGTGTCTTTGTTGGACTTTTTGGTAGTAGTATCAGTCTCACTTGCTGTTGAAGATTCTCTCTGGTAGTTATATCAATTAAGGGCTTCATCCCAAACCCAATTCTTATTCGTAGTTACATAAGTATCTTTGCTTACTTTCTCAACTAGATTTAAAATTGCATTATTGATATCTTTTTTATGATTATCCAGATCAATTCCATTAATATCCATATCTTCTGCTCTTCTTCTCTCGTTTCATGTACCACTTTTTTCAACATCAAAACTAGTATTAACATATCTTTGATGAGCCCCTGGAGAATTTGAGGCCCTCTCAGAGTTTCTTCATCTCTTGCATCAGTTTGAGCAACAATACTTTTCTGTTCAGGTTGTTCACTAATGTTTTCAATCTCATGTTGATTTTGATTGCTTGCACCTTGTGGGTTGTTATTATCTACTTGATTTTGATTGTGTCCTTCTTCCTGTTGTTGATGTTGGTTCTCTCCTTCTTGGATTTCTTGTTGTGGCTCACATTCTTCTTTATTGACCATTTCATCTTCTTCATCACCAAAAGAGTCAACTCTTTGTAGTGATATATGACAACCATTCCATATTATAAGACCACGATAGTTATTGTTATGATTAAAAACATAACAATTTCTGCATATTGCAGCAGGGAATCTCAGGTAGAATATTGCAAACCTTACTCTTTCTCCATCTTCTAGAGTGAGTTTAACTTTTCTGCACAAGGGAAGGTTAACGTCGACTTTGACTCTTGCTTTTACCACACCAGTAGGATCCCTATTATACATTCTTATAACTTCTCATGCTTGAGAAACAACCATAAGTGGTATGTTTTCTCTTTCTAGGTCTGCTATGACTCTGAACTTAATTTTTGATAACTTCATATTGGAAAACCACATTATGCACAACCATGTTCTTAGGATTCTCTGAAAAATTTGTTTACAATCAATCCTGAATATGAAAATATTTCTTCTGTTTGTGTTGATTATGACTACTTCATTTGCAGCTCCCCAGTTCACTCTCACTGCAAAACTTACAACTACTCTAGAAACTTCCATATCTTCCCTACAAATGTATCCTATCAAAGTAAAAGATTTAATAAATCTTCTTCTTGCTTATAGAGTGACATATTTTGTAGTCTCTTTGTTACATTACAATTCTTATTAAAATCTGAGGCAAGCCCATTTATATTGGATGATGAAGATGCCATTGAAAACAAAAGATCTGGCTGATATAGTAGTTTGGATTTTATGTGTAAATGATTATGATTTTGTAGAGAATTTTCAGAGGAAACGAGATGAAAAGATTTATGATTATACATGTTGGAATTCTAAGGAGATAATGGGAGCATTTCTTGCTTGGTGTTGGTCATGCAAAGAAATTTCAAGACTCTCTTGTTCAAACTTGACTAAATCGAGCTTGGGCACTAAGGAAAATACTGATTGTAATCATTGTTATGTGGAGTATAAACTGAACTTGAATTTCAGCATATCGGAATTACAAACTTGCCTTGTAACGACGGATAACATATTGACAGCAGTAATCTTTAAGAATCTTGTGACTGACAATTCTAAGACAAAGATGACCAAGAAGCTTTCTAGCTACCACCGAGCTGCGCTTTTGCCAAAAATCCTAGCCCACCCAATTATGTTTGAGAAGGAGATAGGGGATGCATTTGAAAGATAACTGGGAATAGTAAGAAACGGTTACTTTTTAATAAATCATGAAGGAATTAAAAAATCGATTAGATAAAGAAAGGTTATTGATTTGAAATGGGATTATTCTTTTGATGTGAATCGAATAAAAAGGATTGCGTTTTGGATTTTGGAAGAGATAAAAAGAAGAAGGGGCTCCCATATCAATAGAGGGGCTCCCAGTTGAGCCAGGTGATCCAATTTTACGATAAGGGATGTCCTAGGGGTAAAGTTAAATGTCCATTTTACCCTTTATCTAATAAAAAAAAGATAAATTTGTCCTTTAATTAAAATTTTCCCATCTTCTCCTTCTCCATTTTAATCAAATTTCTCAATCGAATCAAAATTTTATCGCCGATTAAACTCCCAATTTCGTGATGAAGAATACTAATAAATGTGTAGAAAGTAGTAGTGATGACAATCCGGATAAAACTAAATTACACTAACTAATTTGATGAAATCACGATTTGAAAGATTGATTTTTTGTTGTTCAGAGAAACTTACGGTTGGGTTTCATGTCGAACCCAACCGTAACACCAAGAACACCATTTTTGCCCAGATTTACGGTTGGGTTTTCAACCAAACCCAACCGTAACTAATTTGTTCTTCATATTACGGTTGGGTTATTAAACAAACCCAACCGTAACTTCAAATGTAGGAGATGAAGATTCAATTAAAATTTACGGTTAGGTTTTCAACCAAACCCAACCGTAACTAATCTTCAAACCCCAATTGTAAAATTAGATAAATATATTTTGAGATTTTTTTTCATTTCTATCTTGTAGAGAATTGAAAGACGGAGCTAACCCAAAAAAAATGAGGTCAATCGGACATCGTATGAAGGAGTTATGATCAAAACGGTGACATTTTTATTTGTATCCAGGAAGAATTACGGTTGGGTTGGGTCAATAAACCCAACCGTAACTCTGGGCTCTTGAGGCCCAAAATGCTCAGAGTTACGGTTGGGTTTATTGGCCCAACCCAATCGTAATTCTTCCTGGATACAAATAAAAATGTCACCGTTTTGATCATAACTCCTTCATACGATGTCCGATTGACCTCATTTTTTTTGGGTTAGCTCTGTCTTTCAATTCTATACAAGATAGAAAAGAAAAAAAATCTCAAAATATATTTATCTAATTTTACAATTGGGGTTTAAAGATTAGTTACGGTTGGGTTTCAATGCAAAACCCAACCGTAACTATATCATGAAACATGCAACTAACATAATTAGTTACGGTTGGGTTTTTAGCCAAATCCCAACCGTAAATTCTACTGATAACTCAAAATTTGGAATCTCTAATTTGTTGATTTTTCGGTTTTTATGTGTTTGGATGACCCAATTTACCTACAATCTAGTTAAAATGGTTGAATAACTTCGAAATTTGGATTTTAAAACTCAAATTTGACCTTAAAAATCAATGCTAAAAAGGATGAGTTACGGTTGGGTTTTAAGCCAAACCCAACCGTAACTATGTGTTCAAAGGGTGTTCATAGTGTTCTTGAGGTTACGGTTGGGTTTGGAGTCAAAACCCAACCGTAACTGAAGGTGTTCTTCGGTGTTCCTGGTGTTACGGTTGGGTTCGTAATGAAACCCAACCGTAACTGTCTCTGAATCACACAAAATCAAACTTTTAATTCGTGATTTCATCTAATTTGAGCCATAAAATGATCAAGATTTTAATCTAGAAAGACCTAAATGGTTACTATGGTTGATTGAATCAAAAACTAGGGTTTAAAAAAAAACAAATTTTTCTCTCACATTTCATCTAGTTTTTCATCCCCAAATCACAAATAAAAAAAAAAAAATTGATTTCAATTTGTGTTAGTCAAAGATTAAGTTTAATTAACCATGATTAGCTTGATTAAATTTTCACTAATTAAAGTAATTAACATATTAATGAAGGGTGATTTGGGTATTGTGAAAATATTATGGATAAGGGGTTTTTAAGTTTTACTTCATAATGTCCCTATTTCGTCTTATTAGAGGAGCCCCTCTATTGATATGGGAGCCCCTATATCAGCCTTCAAAAAGAAATCATGATAAAATCTCAGAGAAAAGATTTTGAAAAAAATAATTGAGTCAGAAGCGTCCCATTGAATGAATAAACTATGAGGATTAATGAGATTTTAACAAAAAAAAACTAGAGAAAAGAGAAGATTGGATCTGGAAAGCTTATCTTATGGACATACAGAGGATTTCTATCTGAAAAAATGGCGTAAATCTTTTTCGAACGAGTTGGCTCGATTTCTCCCAATTTGCTTCTTCAATCGCCATTCAATCAATGGTGTGATATTATCTTTCGCTTTATGTTGTTGTCCCAGGCCAAAACGTCCTGGCTCCGTCAGTCACCGGTCACTACCCTCCTGATAAAATAAATTTATAGTCACCCCTTATAATTTGAATATGTGGTGATACACATACGGGCGGAAATTATCTGATAAATAAGTCTCCGTAATGTATGCGATTTAAATTACGAATACAAATACAAACCACCAGGAAATTCCAATAATGGTTTTTTAATAAAATGAGCAACTTTTTGAACTATATAATTAATAAAGTGGCCGTTTGTTTGAGCCACTATATAAAATACCCTAGTTTAACTTTTTTTATCCCGTTTTTTCTAAAAAAAACGGATAACACCAGTTATCTTCCTATGTGTTAGTTATCCTGTTTAGTAAAAGACCTTCAAGTCCTTCTTAATCTTTTCCGTCCATCACCTAATTAAATGGAAGCAACGACAAAACTTTGGATGATTTTTCTTGCACAAAACTTTTTGTCCAAACCCCTTTCAAACTCTTAACCATACTCAAATCCAATCGAAACCCAATGTTCTTCAGAATCTCAAATTCTAAGGGCAACATATTCAATCACCACAGACCACATTAGTACCTATCAGAACCATTGTTTGCAACAACAACTCTTGGTAAAAAAACTAGTGGTTCAGACATTTTTACAAACACTTGACATATGTGATTCTAGTAATGGTGAGATAGCTTCTTTGTTGATTTTCTCTATACCATTATATATCTCATTCCCTGCAAGATTTTCAATTCTGACAGCAACCCACATTCTTAATCTTTCTCAAACCCTCAAACAGACCTGAATCATTAATCAACGACATTAGCTTATTTTCTTGGATGTGAAACAAAACTCTGTTTTCTTTCTTGTCCCCTACCGTTCATCCATAAAAATTCATAGAAGCATCTCCTTTCATTCTCTACTTTCCCGGCAACAAAACTCTGTCAAAATCCATTAACCATTCGAACACCAAACAATCATATTACAAAGTGTTAGACCAACCAATCAATTGAAACAATAAAATTACAGGGTGCTCACTGAGAGTAACCCTTTATATTCGTCAAGTGTTGTTGCAACCATCAATACTCCACTAAACTCTTCTTCTTCCTCTTCTTCACCGGTACTTTCTAACTGAATATTCTTGAATTTGAACCAACTACAACATAAATGAACGAAGACCAATTCATAAAACACTAAACTACCCACTGCAACCTGAATTTAAACCTAAATTAACCAAATTAAACCCTAATTAAACAAAAAAAATCACAAACACAATCATCAATAAACACAAAAATAATCATTCATGTATTTCAGATAAATCAAACGTTTGTTAGAAAAAATGGG
>JAJJMC010025602.1:820801-896252 GCA_023531435.1 Papaver californicum | reverse complement strand
CCCCCCCCCAACCTTAAACCCTAGAATGTAAATCAATTGAAGCATGGTTTTTCATCACTTACTAAGTTAAATTATGTGTGGGTTCAAAAAATCTTACCTGGATTCGGAGTTCTTCGTCCCCGATTTGTACTTCATCTTCACAGCATCAAATGTGTCGTAAAAACCCTAAATCTTCATAATTTATCTTCCAAAAAGTTTTCAATTCGTTATTCTTCTTCACTATTGATCACTTTTTCTTTGCTAATCACCTCGATCTCTAACCCTAGCCTCGAAGAGAAAGAACTTTAGAGAGAGACAATAACAAGAAGAAAAATAAAGAAATGAAATGAACTCAGAATCACATAAGGATAGGTTAGTAAGGATATAATGGTAAGTTTAAAGGAATAATTGACTAAATCAATTTTTATTGACCACTTTGGTAGGTCCGGATAAGGCTGCACATGGTACGGTTCGGTTATTTAGCTAACCATAACCGAAACTGAATATTTCAGTTTACTAATTTCAAAAACCGCATTAGCAAATTCGGTTCGGTTCAGTTTCATACTGAATCAGTTTCGGTTTTAAATCGACGGGTTTTGGTAAACCAGAAATGTTAAAAAAACGGTCATTCTCAAGTTACTTGTGAAGAGAGCAATTTGTGAGCGAGATTGTGAGCGAGACCCAATAGCAAAGGCCTGGTATTCAAAGTAGTTCCCACTTGGCCAATCGTAATATAGGTGTGCTCCTGATTCATCTAATCCTGCAACCAGCAAACCAACACCATATGGACGTTTCCATGACCTATGGGTGCAAACCGGTAAGAAAGAAAATTAATAATACAGTTGGAGCATGGAGAACCCTGTTATGCAACACATTTACAAGCATAGTTTGTACTCATTTCATTGTCCTTCGTGTAGTATATCAAGGAATCAAGATAATCATATTAAATGATCGAACTAATATGACTAACATTTCCAGATGACAACACAAAGATTAAAGAAAATGCAGCTCAACAAAGAGATCTGAAAGTATGAAATAATAACTGGCCATAAAATGGAGGTTCACTCACTACCATGCCAATTGCCAAGGGAATGAGGAAAATGTGTGTATTAGCAAACAAACAAGTGACCCCATCGAACTAAAAAGAGACAGAATACCAATTGTCAGAATACTCAAGCACACTTAGCAATGGTCGACAAGTTGACCTCTTGGAAAATTAAAATTTCACATCTGCAAAGGGAGATTAAGCATTAAAACAACAATATCACCGATACCCATTTCATAATAGGTTATTCCTTATAACAAAAACTTCATGAATCAGTATCTATGAATGTAATATGTATGCCTTTAGTGCATGTGAGTTTACTACTAATTGTGATATTTGGGCATGTACGAGACACTAAAAGACGTTGAGATTAACTGCTTTATAAGGTCACTAAACTTAAAAATCATCCGCAAGATTATCTATCTCAAAATAATCTGCTAGGACCTGCTGCCTCAGTTTCTTCGTAGTAATGATGATCCCAATTCCTAGTAACCCAATATCAATTTTTTTTGAAGATCAGATATAATTTCACAATCAGGTGGTGATATGCTCAACACTACTCAACAGATCCAATATCTAAAATGCTGAAGTTTGGAAATAATTTTATTTTCTATAACCAAAAGCAAATAAAGAACTACCTAAATGTACACAACCATATAAGCTTACAGAGGCCTCTGGTTATGTTCTAAAGTAACTTCTTATGTTCATAACATACGAGAAAAGAAAGGGAAAATATTAATTCTTGAATGGTAAGGCAACATCATTAATTAATCAGTCGTTTCTATGATTTTAGCCATAGTTCTCTAATTAGTATCAAATGTTCGGAAAGTTTTAATTCAGTGAGAACTCAGACAAAACTCAAGAGTACAGTTATCTGAGAGAACTTGAACCATAAGAAAACAATACTGTTTTGATTATTAAAAAACCATGGAAACCAATGTATGGAAATAGGTTGAGTTTAATTTGAAAAAAAGGTCCTAAGTATTTCAAAAAGGGTCACACATTAGACAATCCAAAAATATACTCTATCAGTCAAACAAAACAATGAAGAGGCATGACGGTTCATCTGAAATCTTGTTTTCTTAAACATGATGATAAATGCCTAAACCGTGAGAAAACACTAAGGTTCCACTTCTTTCGAACCCTCTTAGAAAACCTTAGGTTCAGCATAATCAACATAAAGATTCATCAATATTAATGTTAACATTAACCCTAATTTGTCTAACTTGTAACCTAACAATCTTCAAACCTCCATAAAATTAAATTAACCAAACCCTAAATTATAAAAACTAAATATTAGTGTTCATAAATAAACCCGAATTCATGAAAATACAAAGTAAAAACTAGGATTTTGAAATAAAAAGGAGGAGATTAAAGAAAGAAAGAAAGAAAGAAAGAAAGAAAGAAAGAAAGAAAAGAAGAAAAAAAGAAAAGATACCTAAGCTTTGTCAGCTAACGGAACGACTAATCTCCCAACAGCAAGAGGAGACTCATAAGTGAAGCTGTAGTTAATACATTCGGATGGGAAATAATAATAATAATAATAATAAGAAGAAGAAGAATAAGATTATGATGGACTATGGAACTATGATCCTCTGCTCTGCCTCTGCCTCTGCTACACAAAGAGAAAAACGAAGAAGAAATGAAGAATAGAAGATGGGAACCCAGGAAGAGTCGAAGACATTAGATTAAAAAACCTAATTTGGATCGATGACCTGTATTATTCAAATCCTATATCCTACGACCCTTAATAATCGGTTTAAACTCATGATTTCGGTTCGGTTTTAGAAATAAACTATAACCGAACTGAGATCAACCGGTTTTCTTTAATCTAAAACCGTTTATTACCATTAGAATTTCGGTTCGGTTCGGTTCAATTTATTGATATCACGGTTTAACGGTTTTCCGTGCAGCCCGAGATCCGGACGAAAAAACTAACACTTCAGCTATTTTATATAATAGCTAAAAAACGGCCGGTTTATTAATTAGGAGTTCAAAAGTTCGACACTTTCTTAATTTGCCCTACCAATAAAAACCAGATCCCATCATTCGAGACTCTCTAGAGATATATAGAGGCTTCTTCTTCTGATCAGTTCATCAAAATGGCATCAACAATAGCCTCATTCAAATACGGAGATAGTTTAGTAGTTGTTGGGATCTCAATATGCACAGCTTTTTTGTGTGAAGCAATCTCATGGATACTAATCTACAGAACTAATTCATACAAATCTCTTCGTTCAACAATTGACAAAGCATCAAAGAAACTAGAAGTAATGAAAACGGTGGAAACAAAAGTATCAGTCAAGAAATCCAAAACCAAAAAGATAGATCGTGTCGAAACAAGTCTCAAAGAATCAAGTCGTGATCTATCATTATCTAAAATCAAGTCTGGTGTTGTTGTTGCTCTTGTTTTGTTCGTTGTGTTTGGTTTCTTGAATTCGCTTTTCGAAGGGAAAGCTATTGCTAAATTACCATTTAGTCCTGCTGCTTTGGTTCAGAAGATGAGTCATAGAGGGATTCCTGGTGATGATCCTACTGATTGTTCAATGGCGTTTTTGTATTTCTTGTGTTCTATGAGTATAAGAACGAATTTGCAGAAGTTTCTAGGGTTTGCTCCTCCAAGAGGTGCTGCTGGTGGTCAAGGACTTTTCCCTATGCCTGATCCTAAGACCAATTGATGAAGCTTTATTTCTCTGGTGAGGGATTTTAAGTTGTTTTTTATTTGTGATCTAATTAGGGCTTTAGATTGTAAAATTTGGTGAATTTTCAGCAGATTAAGCTTATTTACTTATGTACAAGTATGTTTCTAATTAGCAATTGCCCAAACATTACATTTTGTTGAATAATTTCCTTAGAATTTATTGTTACTTTTGTGTGAATGGTAATGTGGTTCAATTTATGTATTATTTTGTTCATCATGGTTTAAATTCTGAACTAGTTAGTGATTGAATCACAACAAGAACAACCAAGCCTTTAGTCCCAAACAAGTTGGGGTATGCTAGAAATGAAACCCATGTCGAGGTTACCAAACCAAAAGCAGAAATGAGAACAGAATGTAGACATGTCTTACTGAATAAATCTATGAGAATTGCATTTCAAATTGTTCCTGCATGATTTTCTTCTCTGTTTGAACCCAAAATAGCCATTTGGTAGATTAACTTACAACCATTCTGGTTGAGTTGCATTATATAAAACTATTTGCACACAGGTGTAGCACATTGTGATAGGGTATGTGCTTATTTTGACCTAACAATATGAAAGTGCATACACACATGTGATGGGAATTTTAGAAAATGTTAATGTCGGAATGACATTATTCAAGCATCATTTCAAAGGGTAGGGAAGAGACATTTTTTTTTGAGTTTTATGTGTTCCTTAAACACCAATTCTGCAATCAGTAACAGTATGAGATGGTTTTGAAATAAAATAGAATGCGTCAAGTCTTTGGAATAAGGATACTGGGATGGGTCATTGGAAAGGATACAGCCCTGCTTCATGTAATTAATACTTGTGTATGATGTTTCAGAATCTTTAAGGCTGCATTCTGCACTGACTAAAATCCAATATTCTCTTCTTTGCTCTGACTTGAGTCCAAATGTTTTCGATCCCAGAATCCATGCGTGAAAATTTGCTTAATTAGTTCACACAACCATGATGAGAAATTTAGGCTAGTACAGTTTCTTACTTTGCATACTAGGCTCCGCTTTGATGCCTTCACCTATTGTTGTCATCCATCGTCACTAATCATTTCTTTATGCCATTGTCTGCAGGCCTGCAGCATTGTGTTATTCTCTTTTGTTCTTCTTCTTATTGTTGGATTGCTTGTTACGTAGAGTTTATGGTTAATAATTATGTTTTTTTGCTTGTTATTTCTGCTAAAAGTATGAGTGATTTTGATTTGCCAAACATCTGTGGTTCTATAAGGTGTTTGTTCAATAGGTTTTTTGTGATGCATGTTGATCCAGTTAGATTATTTGTCTGATCTTCTTACCATATTCAGTTTGATTTATTAAGATATTGGTATTGTTTTATGATGAGTAATAGATTCTAGGAGGGACTAGAATGATGGCCTTTTGGTATTGTTTCATGATGAGTGGTAGATTCTAGGAGGGAGTAGAATGACGTATTTCTCTGCCAATTAGTTGCAAATATGAGGTATGCTCTGCGAGTGCATTGTTGTGCATGACTCATGCAATATAGGATTTTGAAATTCTTCATGTTCTGAACACACTCTAAAAGTAAAGGTTAGTGAGCAAGCTTATGTCATTGTTCTGTATTAGTGCAGTTTTTCCACAAAAAATTAAGTTTTTAGGTTTTGATTAAGAATTGAAAGATTATCACATACCATGGGTTTTGGTCTTCTAGCTAGTTTGAAAGGGCAGAGGAGTTTCACTCTTATATTGAGAGATTTTGGTTTTCTAACTAGTTTGAAAGGGCACAGAAGTTTCACTCTTTTATTGAGAGATTTAGAGCTTTTGGAAAGCAAAACTGGCAAATACAAGAAAGTTCTTATTCCCTTGAGCCTTTAACTTTCGGCAATTTGTGGGGCTGATACTCAAGATATCCATTCTTAGCATCCAAAAGCAATTACTCAATCTTAATGCTCATTGTGATTCTTTTATTTTCTTCTCTTATAAAGCTCAAGAAAAACCCCCTCTTTCGAGGTCAAACTCCAATAGTCCAAAAATTGATAAATTCATGGACAAATAAGAAATACAAGTCAAGAAAGTAGAAGTAGATAGCTTTAAAGGATGCAGGCTTGCTGCCTTTACCTTTACTTGTTCAAGGGCTTTCATTGAGAAGTCTCAAAATAAAAATTTATCTCTAGCTCTCAAATTCTACGGAGAAGGTAGTGGGTACGTGCCACTGTCTTGCCTCCACATTGGTGATGATGTCAGGCTTCAACTTCCCCTATGGGTTTCCCAGATTCCGCTGGTCCATGAAAGATGGACCTCAATTGGCCGTAGTCTAGTAGAAATCTTAGATACCGGCGAATTAAAGTTTTGTGGTCTTCTTACTCTTCTACCATACAGGAAGGAGTTTTGTGGCCCAAAGTTTCTTTTTTTTTTTCTATAAGAAATTAAAATTCATTAATAAAAAGTAATTGGTTATAAATAGAGAAAGCGACGGATTAAATCTAGCCATATTCCAGGACTTCTAGACTACTTGCAGAATTTTGCTGTTTTATTAGCTAATGAGTTACAATTTTTCTTTAAAAATTCAACTTTGAAAAAACTAAAACCTCTTTGAAGATAACCTTACAATCCTCTATATTAAAGTTATTGTATCAGAATAACTGGTTTTTATTCAAACTCAATGCATCAATAACTAGTTTTGCGTTATTTATTAGATAGACCTTGCGCAATCCTCTTTTCTTTGCCAGTTTTCTGTTTCTAGTATGACAGTATTCTTTGCTTCTTCAGCATTCTTACTAATCCCGGAATGATTTTGCAACCAAGGAAGCTACCTGCAATAACATTCATAATTAGACCAATCCCTGATAAGTTAGAATCTTTATTAAAAGAGGTATCACAATAAATAATCACACAACCTTGAGAAAGAAAACTAATCATGTTAGTTAAATTTCTATCTTGGGTTGGTTGATATTCTGTGATAACCTGTGAGAATTCACGATTTAAATAAGTGTCAGTATTATTCACAAGCTTCAGAGCTAGTCGAACCGTAACATTATAATTTAGAGTCTTTCACTGGAAAACATAAAAACACCTATCTCTCCAAATACTCCAAGCAATAGTATAGACTCCAAAATCAAACTCTTTTGATGAGAAGTATTTAACTAATGAACAATCCAACTTTGATCAGAATTCAAACTAGTATTTTCAGTTATAAGATCATTATAAGGAGTAAGAGACATGACAACTTTAGGAAAATCACAATGCCATAAAATTTGTTTGGGAGTCTCTATTGAAGATTGATCACACATAATGCAACAAATGTGTTGACTGTTAATGAATCTACTTATATGGATTTAGTCGAAAAAAAAATTTCACGGCATTTCAAGATAGATAATTGGGAGATTCTATAAAGACTTAAAAGTAGTGTTAACTGGCTGATGAATATGTATATGAGTGAACTGACATGATATTAGTTTGTATGTAGACTTAACCGTGAATTCTCCATCCTTATTGAATAGCCAAATCAGTCTATCATTACCACCGAAGGGAACTCCGGTAGACACAATGTAGTGAGCATTTTACGGGAAAAAATAAATATCAAGAGACAATTAACAAACTATGGTTTTTTATTCTTGGAAGGAAAAAAAATCGAATTACTTTTGCAGTTAAATTTTTTTTTTTGCAAGGAATAAAACAGAAAATTATGAAAAAACAAATGTTATATGCTGTTGTAATACTTAGCTCCTTCTTGATTTTTTTGCAGAGAGCAAATGAACTGATCATAAATAAAATAATCTAATATCTATGATCACTGGGTACAAAGTAAGTTTTTAATTTCATCCCAATATGATGGCTCCAAGTTTTATTTCCTTACTGTTGACTTTTGGTGAGAACTAGATAGCCATAATATGTGTTCTTCTGAGGATTGCTGATGGTACGTCATTTTTTCTTTTTGCTAGCTTTCATGTCATAATTAATGCCGTAATAATGACACCTGGAAGACTTAATAGGTATGTATAATGATAGACTATCCTGACGAAACAAATGACTTGCTTTAATGTTTTTTTTTCAGGACAATTTCCCTTAACATTTAACATAAATGTAGTTAATATGCAATTGACCATGAAATTTGAAGCTAAACTTTAATTATTTATGAATAATTAGTCGAACATCAGTAGTCAGGATTGATCTTTTAACCTTGATAGCAAACTTGTAGGTTGTAACATGTGATTGTTTTAGTATGTGAGTTTGACGTATGTGCCGTTCTTATTGATTTTTAGTATCCCCTTGTTTCTCTTTTATATTTCATTTCAATGTCTCTTAATTCCTAATTTGTGTAACCAATGGCCTGCTGCTATCGCCGTAGATGTTATTAAGTAACTTACATTTTCTTTTAGACTCATGAGCAATTCCAATAGCTAGTGAATACTACCTTCGTTTCAGGAAAAAAGTTACTATTACTTTTTTAAATTGATCTATTTTTAGGCTAAAATAAAAAAATTATAGTAACACTTTTCTAAAAATGAATTGGGTATTTTTTTATGTGCCCAGTCTCTTTTCCTTCATTTTGCGTGCTAATGATGTTCCTATTTGTCTGTAAACTAATTATATTGTGTACCTAGCCTGGTCCAAATTCGGTTCTGATTGTTACTATTTTGCACACTTGTATTGAATTGGCAACATTAGCCTGTGGTAAAATATTTTTCGTGTGGACTTGGGTAGGGCTGCACATGGCTCGGTTCGGTTCGGTTTTTGCCCTAACCATTACCAAAACCGAGAGTCTCGGTTTTTCGGTTTTGAAAACCGAGTGTCACCATTAAGCTTTTTGGTTCGGTTCGGTTTTAACCGTCTCGGTTTCGGTTTTTTCGGTTTCGGTTTCGGTTTTAACCGATTTTTTCAGATTTTTTTTTTTGTAATAAAACAACCAACTCATGTTCCATTCACACATTATTCCTTCCTAATCCATTTCTACCATTTTTTTCCTATATAATATTACTACCGATCAACATATTTCAAACCAAGATCTGAAGATCCCTTTTAGTTCTTTTCTTTACATAAAATTTTTTAAACACACATTATACCAACCAACACACAAAATGACACAAAATGACAAGAGGACAATGCAACCTAGCTATTTGCTTCACAAACTAAAGAATCAACAAATAGATTCTTGTAGATCACTGACAGTAGTCGATTAGCTTCTTGTAGATCACTCACATTAGTCTGCAAAACACACACAACATTTCAAAAAAAACGAACAGAATAAGTGACATAGAAGACCTGCATATCGAAGAAGAATAAAGTTGAAAACAACTAATGTCATAAATATGATGGAAGTATATCATCCACAACAAACACAATGAAATTCTACATGAACTTAATGTACTAGGAAGCTTAATAAGTAATAACCACACTATAATTGTAGGATCAAAAAAGCTATACAAAGATATCAACTGCCATCTTCTACTTTATTTTGCTCACTTTTGGAAGTTTAACTGCAACAAGAAAGAAGCCAGCTAACCTAGTAATCGTTTTAACCACATAAGGAATAGTGCTTACAGATTCTTTATTAAATCGAACATGCATCGAGTGTGAGAATGGTTTGAGTTGATGTTGTTCTCTCAAGCTTAGATCATTGATGGTGGTGTTTTTATGATGGTAGAGCTGCAGAAGTGAGTGAAATGGAGAGAAGAGAGAGCGGAGGAATGAGACAGAGAGAAGACCGAAGAGAGAGCGGAGGCGGAGCATTAGGGTATAAAGGGAGGTGTGCATAAAAGACTGAAGAGGGGAAGAAGAGAGAGGCGCAGGAAGAAAGAATGAAACAAATCTAGGTTTTTTCTTTTTATATACTAGGGTTAGAGATCAACGGCTAAAAACCCTCTGAATCCAATGGCTATTATTAATCGGTTTTTTCGGTTTTTTTGGTTCGGTTCTAGGGTAGGACCAAAACTGAACCAAGATTAACCGGTTTTTATTTTTTTCGTAACCGTTCATCGTCCATTTAGATATTCGGTTCGGTTCGGCTCGGTTCGATTTTTTTCGGCTCGGTTCGGTGTGGTTTTGCCGGTTTTTTGGTTTTTTGTGCAGCCCTAGACTTGGGTACTTTAGCATTTTATCTATTTGAACTTCAATATTAAACGCTTGTTCATACCTCAAACAGAAAGCTATCTTGTTTCCCGTTTTGCTGACTATGTGTTATGTTTGCACCCACTAAACTTGAATAAGAGTATCAGTTTTTCTTATTATATCTATAACTCCATATCATTAATATTTGTTATGTTCCACTTATCTATATACCATCTAGGTTAATGGAGGCTAAGAAGCTTAGAAAGGTGTTGAGGTTTTTATTATGTCCTAAAAATGTAGTCTATATGCAGTCTAACTGCGCGGTTATTATGACAATTTTGTGGGTATTCCTCTTAGTATGAAGACTGGTTGTATGTCTTTGTGGTTGATTTATCAATATTTCATCTTGCTGTCAATATTTCATCATCTTCTTTCATTAGATTGTTACGTTGTTGAATATTTTGTTGACTTGTTTACAGGTGCTGATGGAAAGAAAGGTAGTGTTTGGCATCTAGTTAGGAAACAACCTGGATATGGGGATTGTATATATGTTCTGAAACTATTGTCGAGGTAATTTCGTGGTTCTCTGCAAAGATTTTTTTATTTGTTAAATTTCTAATTTTTGATGTTATCAAACAGTGGTCTCACCCTTCAAAATCAGGATATATCTTTGTAGTTTAACTTCTAATACACACTGATTTTTGGTTTATGTATCACTTCGACTTCATACTTAGTAGCTATATATGTGTACCGGCATCGTTATCGAATGAAGTTATATTGTGGTTGTTCAATTGTTGTTATGTTGTATTATTGTGTTATTATTCAAAATCCATCAGTATCCAAGTTTATTGATGTTGAAAACTTATTTTTTGTTGTAGGTAATCATTATCAAATGAAGGTTCAATTCATCGCCGGGGAGGGGAGTTTATGATTTTGTTGGTTAATTGCACTTGTATTGATGCGGATTGAGGATTTCATTTATTTTTCTTTTGATTTTACAGCTAAGTGTCAATGAACTCAGTTATCAATTGTGCAATGCATTCTGATTTTTAAATAAATGGTCATTTGAAATTATGAATCCAGGTTCTAATTTATTGTAATTTGAATTTTATTTCAGTTCCAGTCAAATATATTTTAGCCCATTCAGATTCAGAGAAGGCATTCAGCCAATTTGAATCTTTATTTTTTTATATAAATAAAAATGTACATCTACGACCGATCAATCGGTCTCATCCCCTTGACCGTTAAAGACGGTCGTAGAATTAAGTTATTCCGCGACCCCCAGATACAGTCGTACACAAAAAGACGCTCAAACAACGACTCTATGCAACCATTAAACGGGTCGTTTAACTCGTATTTATAACCCGTCCTGACTTTTGCAGAACTTTTATTTTCCACTAGTGATGAATCTGTATTCCCTGTTTTAGCTGTCGAATAGAATTGTGCTTTCCCCTCTTGAGGTTATCTTCAATTTTTACAGTGTAGATCCATTAGGATTGAGTTTGATTTTCCATTTATAGTGTAGATCACTACATTTACCTCTCGTAAAAAGGTTCCATTGGGTGCCAAGCAAAGGAACAAAGGTGCACTTGTCATTGGTGGACCAAGAAAAAAAAAGAGTGAATACACAGTTGTGATTTATCAAGCACAAGATCAAGAGATATAACAAGAAGAAGAACAAGATAATGCCCAAATAAATGTTGCTCCACCGAAAGAGGAAGCGGAAGCCAAATAGAAGAAGAAACCCGGACATACTGAAAAAAAAGCTATTGAAGTATAAACTTCTTAGTATAATAACTTGACATTTTGTAATGCCCACATATAACTTTCTTTCGTCTCGTATTACAAAAAACAAAACCCAACACTAAATGGCGATTTTGTATATGTTTCCCCGATAAAGTTTAACATCATCATATTATCCTTGTTCATTTTATAAGTGCAATCTATAAAAAATAATTTAAAGAAAGCATCTTTCCAACATTACAAACTCCGGATGAGCCATTAGAAGATGTATCACTTCCTCATTCTCATCTTTCTCATGAATTACCGTGTAAATCTACTTCCCCCCCAAAGATAATAGTTGTTGCATAATTTCTCTATTTTCCCATGTCCCTCTTCTCAATTTATGGTACCCAAGGAAGATACGTCATTTTTTTAAGCCTTGATATTACCAAGGATATCAATTGGTACAACGTGGTTTACCCAACACATCTACTAGCTCCACTTCTTTGGGCGTGAGCCTTGGCGCATAAGGATGATTGATCAAACTATCCAGAATTGAGTGGTTATGATGACCTTAAACAACGACAACTCATAAATTTCACTTTTTGTCATTGTTGAATTTTAAATTGAACCTTAAAAGGGCCATCGCTCTTTTTTGTATGACAAGTATTCTTCTTCCCCGCGGTCTTTAGTTTATACTCATAACCCTTTCTTTGGTAACTCTTGTGCGACCCACTACACTCGTAAACCATTTAAAAGATGATGGCTTTTACTTGATTATTCTGCACTATAATGCACATCTTTTTCAACCTTTGTTCTCGAGCCCATTTCTTTCCTTTTCTTATTTATCTTCCCATTCAAAGTTGTTGGCATAGTGCTCACTTATACCCTCATACCAAACGTGAATAAGTGTAGGTTGTTCATTCGTTGCTTCAAGTATAGGCTCGATTTATAAAAAAAGAAAAGAAAATATAGCACAACATTAGTCGAAAAAAATATATCTAAAAAGCCCACATACGACTAGGTCGATTACTTTAAAACCCAGTTGTAGGTGACTCTTGAATCACCATACTACTAGGTAACCTATCCGTAATCTAGTAAAAGGTTCACTACGGCTAGGTCGATACCTCTAAAAGCCACCCTAAGTGACTTTGAAATCAACATAAGGCTAGGTAACAACCTAACTACGACCAGATTACATGGCCATAGAAAATATTATTAAATAACATTTAATATTCTCATGCACCTACGTTAAGTTTTTCAATTGTCTATTTGGCCTTATGCATTTTTTATTGCAAAGAGTTCATGATTTTCCAGTCGTATAAGTAGATTATAGCTAGGAGGTCATGAGTTCCCAGTAATGGGTTATCGCTGCAAATTTGGGTACTTTAAAATGCAAAAAAGATCAAATTGTTTACGTATGTTAAACGATTATAACCAACAAAATTGCCATTGGAGTTAAGTTAGAGGTATACCTGAATATTTTGACCATTTTCTTCATTTGCTTGGCTTGATTCTTAATTAAAATTATTATATGGTTCATAAGAAAGTTGAGTTTGAGTTTGGGTTAAAAATTCTTGATTTTCTAAGAAATCATCCATAATGTGATCATTGTCAGCGGGTATAAATACTTTGTTTGATTTGGAAGCTGAGAATTCACCTACATCAAAATTCTTATGAGAATCGCTCATTTTGGTTGGAAAATTCCAAATTTCTAGGGTTTAATAAAATCTCTGATGGAGGGATTAAACCCTGCTAAACAAACCCTAAACTTATCAAAAACCTAAAAACTTGTTTCTCAAGGTATCTACTACCTCTAGTCAACTTTCCTAGCTTACTAAAACTCTTAAAATAAACTTCTAGACTCTTCTAAAATTACCCTAAATAATAAATCCGAAATCAATTATTTTCTACTAAAAATAACATTAACAAACAATAATAATACAGTAATAGATTTATTTAGGGTTCAAATTGATGCAAATTTTTTTTAAAAGGTTGAAGTTTCCATGGATAAAAGGTTGAAGATTCTGTTGCTAAAGCTTTTAACTTTACAACATTTATCTTCATTGAAACATTTTTCCTTCTGTAACAGTGAGTCTGTAACGCTTATAAACGTTGCAAACTTGTTGTTTTCATTACTTTCACTCTTTTTCATCATTTGTAAACATTTTGAGCTATGTACTAATCTTTTGAGAGTGTTTTTGGCATGATGAGCTAAACCCCATCACTGGGACAATGGAGGAAGCTATTTTCCACACTTGTTTGGTAACTATATTTGATTCTTATTAACTTTTTGCACTTATTTTAATTGTTTCATGATTTTTCTTAATTGGTTGTCATTCAATTTGATGGGTCATGCTTAACTTAAGTGTTTTGATGCTCCATGCTTAAGATTTACAATTAATGTTTCAAAAATCTACTTTTGGCAAACAAAAAGAGTCCATAAAAGAGCTTAAATGGTTAAGAATCAATATTTGTACCACATAAATGTGAAGATCGGTGGAATTCCGAGTCCCTAATTACCGACCGTATTACTGTCTTGTAGAGTTATTTAGTTTTGCTTTATTTAATTCATTTGCATTTCCAAAAATCCAAAAATATAAACATATCATCCTTGATTAGTTAATTAGGAATTTTGATAACATTATTTCCATGGATCCTTGTGGGTTTGACCCGTACTTGCCGTTGTCTGCATTGTAGACACCGTGCGATTGCGGTTTATTTATATAGAGTATTCCGAAATCTATCACGCAGCAAGAAAGCATGAAAAAACCCAATAAACCAACTCAAACCCTAATTTGCTATTTTGGAAAATTTTGGTCGACCTAAAATAATAAAAAATACTTTTAAAATAAAACTATTTGCCGCAAACGGCAACCAAAATGGACTCCTAACGAAGAAATTATTAATAAAACAAAGACTTTCATAAAATAACAAAAACGCATGCTTGAAGCCCTAAACGATGGAATTTGGCTAAATTATGGCGATCATGTGGATCTATAAATCTATAGATCAACATGTCTTGATCGTTGGCCCGTTTCCCATCAAAATGGACCCTTCTTGAGATAAATTACGACACTCGGGTTTTTAGCCTCCAAATAGGTTATATCTTGCTCGTCTGCATCATTCTCCCAGGGTTGAGAGAAATTCGCCCTCGAATTTTGATGATCTTCGTCATCTGAATTATCTCCATGATACGACACCAAGTGTTTGACATTAAAAACATCAGAAGTACGGATATGACTAGGCAACTTCAACTTATAGGCATTTGGATTAATCTTAGCAATAATTTCCACTGGACTAATCTTTCGTGCCTTCAGTTTGTTACACTCATCCACATGGAAACAATCCTTTGTTAATATTTCCCACATAAAATCTCCTAATTCAAAATTTACATCTCTGCGCTTTATATCTACTGTCTGCTTATATTTCTCATTAGCTCGAAGTAACTGTTCTTCAGCTAACTTGTGAACCTGTTGCAACTGTTGGATACGCTCTTTAGCTCGATCTTCAATTATCCTCAAATCAAGAACAGGTGCTAAATCTACTGGTGCTCGTGGGTTGTATTGATGTGTTTTAGAAATAGTGGTAAAAGATTCGATACTCAGACTTGTGAAGATTTGATTTTTAAACCTAATTTTTAATACTAAAAATAAAGAAGATTAAATTAAAATTGATTTAAGATTATGGAAAAAACTGAGACTAAGGGTTCCACTATTAGCAAATTTCTCAAGTGATTTAGTATTAATAATTATCTTGCAAATCATACATTCAATTGATTCTAAATATTGCCAAAGTTAGATTTTCAAAATAATAGTTGTAAATCAAAAGTATGATACATCAATAGACCCAAACTAAGCATGACCCATCAAAAGAAAACACAACTAATTGATAAAACTCATTATTTCAAATTTAATTCAAAGCAAATAATCATAAAAGAATTGCAAAAATTAATTAGATAAAATATACCACTTTATTATTGGAAAAATGGCTTCCTCAGTCGCCTCAGCAATGGGATCTAGCTCCTCATGTTGTAAACACTCTCAAGATGTGTATTCAAGGGTCAAAAATTGTTTAAAAAGATGAAAAGAGTGAAAATTGTGTAAAACAGGGAGTTTGCAACGGTGTAATGGTGTTGCAGTCAATTGTTTCCACTGTTACAGAAGCGAAAGTGCTTCTGCTGAAGATAAACGTTGATGTTCTGAAGATATCCGTTGCAGATGGGTTGAAGAAACCGTCGTAGATGAAGATAAACGTAGCAAAAACGAAGATATCCATTGTTGTTCAGTTGAAGAAATCGTCGCCTATTCCATGTTCTTCACTACAACAACAACACTTTTTTTCTTCCTGTTTTTTTTTTCAATTGAAGTTATGCCCCATTTTTCTTCGATCTCTTTTCTTTATATAGGATCCACAAACCCTAACAACCAATTTTAATCGATAAGGATCCAAGAAAACAATCCAAAACAAACTACAATTCGTATAAATCCTAAATCAGGGAGTAAACCCTTTTCCGGCCATAAATCGAATTTTCACCCATTTTTCTCGGAGTCAAACTCTCAATTTGACGTGTTTTAACCGTGTCTTCATGTTGTGATATCGAATACTATTTTAAATCCCGAAAATTTCAGTCTTGAAACACCTCAGGTAACTTCTCACGCGTAACTTTTGTTTCCCCTCATTTTTAATTTTCAAATCAATAGAGAAAGGGTTCCCTTAACCAAGAGTTGGGTGGCTTTATCAACTAACTTGGGTGCCTTTAGTAATATATGGGTGCCTTTATCACTTTTTAGAGCCAATTTTCCATAAATGTTTATTTCGTAAAAACATCTACAAACACATAACATAATACAATAAGTACTAAATGAGCATTAACAATATACATAATTGAGGACAAATCAGACAAAAATGTGTCTATCAAATACCCCAAAACTTATTTGCTAGTCCTCGAGCAAATCTAATCTAAAAATAAAATAACAATCCTAACTCACTTTTCCAGGCATCGCGGTTGCACTTAGCGTGTGCAACAAGCCTTTAAACCCATAGGTGTCCCTATCGGACGAGTTTAGTCTTGTGAGGGTTTACAAGAGGTATACCCACAAAACCTTCTACTCCAAACCCTAGCTACCTGTGAATGATTGAGGGTAAACACTAAACAAGCTATTTAGTTGGCATACTAAATTATTCGACTATGGGAATCATTACCCTATATGATTCCAATTGTTGTACACGAGTTCGCACTCAGCTTACTAAAATTCATACAAGAAATCAAAGCTCTACTTAGAAAGTCGTTCAACCACGATACTCAGAATCTATCAAAGTTCAATCACATGAAAAGATTTAGAAGATGGATATAGACAAAATGAAGTTTGCGCGTGTTGAATGAGGTGAACGGTGTTTCCCATATCTGTCTGAAGGTCAGTTCCAGGATGAATTATAATGGATGAAATACGTTCCCGCTGGTCTTAATCCTTATACTAATATCGACTCAACTGGTATATACAAGGGCCTCAGTGGTCGATTTATTGAATATATACAATTAATCTTTTTTTTTTCTGACAACATGATTAGATCTTTTGAATCTAAACGCATGCTCCTTGTCAGCAGATTACATGATAATTCTCGTGGATCCTGTATTCCACGCTTGCTTAGGCGACGAAGACAGGGAGAACACACATATATTGTTATCCAAGTGTCAATTTTTTTAAATTATTGGTCTGAAAAAAAATAAAATACAAAATGGGGCTTGATCTCAATCACTATTACTTCATCCTAGCGACTATAACAATTCGATATTGGTGACCCACCAAATTACTTAGAGAAACACAAAAAATTACAAAAATAAAAACAGAAGGTCATATGATCGAGATAGACTCCGAGATATGGTGACGACTATCATGTTATTTCTAACACCTGAGTTAGGCATCCTTTTATGAATATATCATTTAGCTGCGCACACCAATTCCTTTAGAAAAAAGAGCTAAGTTTCCATCTACCTAGAATGGTCAGTGTCATCCTGAATTGTTCACAAGTTTCTAAATTTTGGAGTTTTATTGTTGCAATAAAAGTTTCTCCCTTACCCCCAAACTTAAATCTAACATTGTCCTCAATGTTCTAAAAATAAATGATTAAAAACATAAACAAGGATAAATTGTTACCACTTGAAGAAAATGAGTTAAGGAAGGATATTACCGTATCGCAAGAGCATGGGTTACATCCCAAGAAGTGCTAAGTTTAAAGTCTTCATCCAGACTAAGAAAAAATTAGTCACCTCATAAAATCATATAACAATAGCTAGAATAATTGTGGGTCATCTGAATCAAATAGTGCTATTTCAAATAAAAGGAAAATACAACAGGCCAAGAAAATGAACAAACCGAGCACACCCTTATCTAGTTTTCTGTTTAAGACAACTACATTTAGCTGTGGTTCAGGTTCAGGCTCTATAAAAGGGTCTAGATAAAATATTTTCATGGTATGGATTTCCTCGTAGGCAGGATCAAGAGGATCAGGTTGTAAAGTCTGGAGTAACTCAACTAATAAATTTAAAGCACATAATAATAACCTGAATAATTGTGGATCCTCAAAGTCAATCATATTTGACCCACACAGTTGACTACTGTGAGAAATGTGGTCATTCTTAAGCAAATGTGTCGATTCTAATCTCCTAAAGTAATTAGGCTTAGTCTCAAAACTTAATAAGTGACACATTTGAAATTCAAACGTTCCCTCATATGGTAGAAAAACAAATTCAATCTTGGTATTATCGCCTGGGTAGGCCACATCGACCAGAGGATGGTTTTCTAACAACTGAACTTCTTTTTGGACATCAACAGACTCAGGGAATCTAGTTTTAAGATGATCTTGAAAAATGGTAGAGGTGCAAATGTCAAACCCAAAGTGAGGGACTTTAAGCAGGGATACTTAACAATCACAAGAATCATCGGTACCCCCAAACTTAGGGTAGACATTACTCTTATATGGACTAAAAATTATTGGTTGGATTCTAGGGTCCTTAAGGTCAGAACTACACTCAGCTTCCTCTATAGAAGGAAATAAGGTAGACTTATAAACTTGTAGAATTTTAAACTTAGCTTTCCATATATTATAAGTGTCCATCATAGGTGTAGAATCTAACAAAGTATTCACCTCATTAATAACACTATCATCGTCAACATCAAACCCAAAGTGGGCTAGGCATTTCCCTAATGGATCTTCTAACAAAGTGTTTGGAAAAGATTTTTGAACTGTAGTACTAGTTATGTTCCCTTCTTATAAATCATAGATCTCACAAGAAGGTTGTCTACTCATACTAAATAGATTCATTTCAATAGTCATGTTACCAAAAGAAAAATTAATTATTCAATTTCCATAATTGATGACGACATTATATGTAGCTAAAAAGGGACGACCTAAGATCACTGGTATTTGAGCTTGTGGGACCTGAAAAGGTTGGGTGTCTATGACAACAAAATCCACTGGGGAAACTATTCTATCAAACTGAATCAAATCATCCTCTATCATATTAAAATTCTCTATGAGTCTATCATCTTCGTCAGAGACTATTGTCTTCGAATCGTTAGACTCTAAATCACTGGTCTCAGGACAAACTCGTTCCTCTAAACCATTATCGGCTTCAAAACAAGAAAATATTACATTGTCTAAAAAATTGGTATCTCTAGTCACCTCTTCCTTTTGAATAGGTGAATATTCATTAAAATTATTTGGATTTGAACCAAAAATAACACTATCATCATGAAGCACAATTGGAGTGACAATTTCCTGATCACTCTGCCTGTATATTTCAAGTTCTTCATCAATACTATCCTCATCATCATAATAATATGAAGATGTTTGAACCTTGTATAAATAAGTAGTGTTACCAATTCTATCATCGTCCTCTTGACTAGGTGAATAATTGTCAAGGGTAGTACTATATTGGAAATTAAGATTATTTTGAGCAATATTATTCTTTGAAACTTTCATTCACACTTAATACGAACCTATTTTTATTCTCAGTCAACTTCTTGAGGAAATCCTCTAGAGGAACAAATGGATCATAAGGAGTACTAGATCGCAACTGCTCGTGTGATTCTTGTAGAGAAACAGTTGGACTACTGTTTGTTCCTCTCACACTTAATTCAAACCTATGTGTCATCTCAGATAACTTCTTGAGTGATTTTTCTAGAGGCATAGTAGGTTCGATCAGTACTAGATTCCAACTACTTCAATGATTCTTCTAGAGGCATAATAGGTTCATTATAAGGAGTACTAAATTGCACATGCTTTAGGGCATCCCTCAAAGACAAATAACTCGAATTTTGCTCATTTTCATGTTCATAAGACGGGTGTGTATATGAATAGTAATTAAGATCACTTTGGTATGAGCAATAACCTCCAAAAGGTTGATGGTGGTCTCAACTACTATCCACACTATATTGATAGTATGGATATTTTCCATTTTTAAATTCAATCGAATACTCATTGTATTGGTCCTCATAATACCAGTTCGATATTTTCTGACAAAAACTTCCTAATATATTTACAAAAAATCTAAGAAAATAAATCCTAACATGAAGGGGGTTCTAAACATACACAAACAAGGCCTACTCAACCAAATCAAACCTACTGAATCTAGCAAACAAAAAGCATGATGACTCCACTTAGATTGTTTCTAGACCAGATTTTCTTCTTCCAAAAGGCAACTAGTTACAGTTTTAGCAAATCTCTTAGAACGATCTGAATTAGATTAAGTCGAATAGAAACAGGATAAGATCTAAGGAGCTTTGATAACCCTGCCTCTTTGGCAACGTTTCCTTGGGTTACAAGGCGGCTCGAATCTACTTAAAATAATCTTCCTGAACTTTGAGTTAGGATAATAGAGTAACCAATACATTCCTTTTGAATAAATTTCTTCTAAGCTTGTTGCCCTATCAGTCTCTTTCTAGTCAAATTTTAAGCTTAGGTTCGCGTTTGGTAACTTGTTCCTAAAGCGGGCAAGAAGGAAACGGTGATAAAATCTGAGTCCTTATATTGTATGGCCATGTCTTTCCCTTTACTAGAAAATAAATCTGTATTCAGTCCTCAACATATATGTATTACGAAGGAATATAGAAAATCCACTTGCAGGGGTTTCGTGGATTGATAGAGTTTTACCACCCATACCAGACGTGCGGTGAACCGTTGAAGTCGACTCGGGCCACTGACTCATGTGTCAGTGTAAGAACCCAAGGGGGTGAGACAATATCGTAATTGTCATCCTTCCCTGTGCAGTTTATATTTAAATACCTTTCGTAGGGTTTAAAAATAATAAATTCCAAAAGTCTAAAGTCCAAAAAAAAACCCTAAAATAATTACAAAAATAATAAGAATTTGCTAATACAATTTTCTAAAAAAAAAAACCTAAAAAAAAACTAAAAAAATTCTTGTCTTTTTTTTTTCCGTTCTTTTAGATATATCTTTGACTCCAAGTCTTTAATTAATCAATATAATCTTTGGCTCCAATTTCTTTTTGATCCAAAACCTGAAATACAAAGGAAAATACCAAAGAAACGTAAAATAAGACAAATAAAAATAAAATAAATAAAATAAAAATCTAATTAAACTAACTAAACTAAAAACTAAACCTAAAAACAAATATAAAAACAAGTCTGCGTCGTTGCAGCCAAAAAATGATGTGTTTTAGAAATAGTGATAAAAGATTTGATACTCAGACTTGTGAAGATTTGATTTTTAAACCTAATTTTTAATACTAAAAATAAAGAAGATTAAATTAAAATTAATTTAAGATTATGGAAAGAACTGACACTAAGGATTCCACCATTAACAAATTTTTCAAGTGATTTAGTATTAATAATTATCTTGCAACTCATACATTCAATTGATTCTAAATATTGCCAAAGTTAGATTTTCAAAATAATAGTTGTAAATCCAAAGTATGAGACATCAATAGCCCTAAACTAAGCACGACTCATCAAAAGAAAACACAACTAACTGATAAAACTCATTATTTCAAATTTAATTCAAAGAAAATAATCATAAAAGAATTGCAAAAATTAATTAGATAAATATACCCCTTTATTATTGGAAAAATAGCTTCCTCTGTCGCCTCAGCAATGGGGTCTAGCTCCTCAAGTTGTAAACACTCTCAGGATGTGTATTCAAGGGTCAAAATTATTTATAAAGATGGAAAGAGTGAAAATTATGTAAAACAGGGAGTTTGCAATGGTGTAATGGTGTTACAGACAACTGTTTCCACTGTTACAATAGAGAAAGTGCTTCCGTTGAAGATAAACGTTGATATTCTGAAGATATCCGTTGCAGATGGGTTGAAGAAATCGTCGCAGCTGAAGATAAACGTAGCAAAGACGAAGATATACGTTGTTGTTCAGTTGAAGAAATCGTCGCCTATTCCATGTTCTTCACTACAACAACAACACTTTTTTTCTTCCTGTTTTTTTTTCAATTGAAGCTCTTCCCCTGTTTTCTTCGATCTTTTTTCTTTATATAGGCTCCACAAACCCTAACAACCAATTCTAATCGATGAGGATCCAATAAAACAATCCAAAAGAAACTATAATTCGTGTAAATCCCAAATCAGGGAGTAAACCCTTTTCCGGCCATAAATCGATTTTTCACCCATTTTTCTCGGAGTCAAACTCTCAATTTGACGTGTTTTAACCGTGTCTTCATGTTGTGATATCGAATACTCTTTTAAATCCCAGAAATTTCGGTCTTGAAATACCTCAGATAACTTCTCACACGTAACTTTTGTTTCCCCTCATTTTCCATTTTCAAATCAATAGAGAAAGGGTTCCCTTAAACAAGAGTAGGGTTCCTTTATCAACTAACTTGGGTGCCTTTAGTAATTTATGGGTTCCTTTATCATTTTTAGAGCCAATTTTTCCATAAATCTTATTTTTCAAAAACACCAACAAACACATAAAATAACACAATAAGTACCAAATGAGCATTAATAATATAGATTATTGAGGACAAATCAGACACAAAAATGTGTCTATCATGTATTCATAAAAAACCTCAAAAGACTCATACCCAGACTACGGTTTGCAGAGCGATTAAACGCAAACTCAGCTTGAAAAAGTTTCTGATCCTAACTTTTCAGATTTTTTCCAACCATACATCATAGTATATCACCCAATGAACAATTCATCACTTATGTTTGCCCGTCACTCTGAGGATGATATGCACTACTGAAATTAAGCCTTGTGTTAGCTAACTTCCACAAAGTCTTCCAGAAATAACTCAGAAATCTTGTGTCTCAATCATATACAATGGTACTTGGGAATCCATGTAGACGATATATTTCTCGGAAGAATAATTCAGCTACCTTTAACGCATCAGTAGTCTTCTTGCAAGTAATACAGTGTGCCATTTTAGAAAAACGGTCAACTACTACAGATATTGAATCATTACCCCGTTGAGTCCTTGGTAAACCCAATACGAAATCCATACTCAAATCTTTCCAAGGCTGGCTTGGAACTTTCAACGACATATACAAACCTGCATTAGAAGCTTTTCCCTTCGATGTTTGACAGATTCGATATCTATAAACAAATATTCCGACCTCACGTCTCATTGTAGGCTAATAGTACGACTTCGAAACAAATTGAAGGGTCTTGTCCCTGCCCAGATGTTCTTCATCATGTAACTCTTTGAGAATCTTCACTCAGAGACTTGAATCTGGAATACATAATTGATTTCCCTTGAACAGAAAACCATCATGCATATGGTAGTCACTTTTCGAACCTGTATTGAGAACATCCACAACTTCCGCGAAATATGTATCAAATAAAATAAGATCAGAATATGAATCAAAATCCAATACCTCGTTTCTCATAGTATTGAGTAACAGACTCCTACAACTTAAGGCATCAACAACTTGATTCTGGGATCCAGCCTTGTGTTTCAGCAAAAAAGTGAACTCTTGTAGATAACCAGCCCACCTACCATGTCTAAAAGAAAGTTTTTCTTGACTATTGATGTGCTTCAAAGAATGATGATCAGAAAACATTACGAACTCATTGTGAATAAGATAACGACGGAAATGCTTCAAATCCTGAACTATTGCATATAACTCCACATTATAGGTACTATAGTTGAGCTTAGTACCATTCAACTTCTCACTGAAATAAGCTACACGACGTCCTTCTTGACTCAACACAACTCCAATCCCCACTTTTGATGCGTCACAGTGTAACTCAAACGGCTTACTAAAATCTGGTAACACCAACAATGGTGCAGTAATTAGCTTTGTTTTGACAGCTTCAACGGCTTCATTAGACCATGAAAACTTCCCTCCTTTCATGCATTCAGTGATTGGGTCCATAATGGTGTTGAAGTGGGGAATAAAACATCGGTAAAAGAAGCAAAATCATGGAAACTCCTTACCTCGTGCAAATTAGTAGGTTTAGTCCAAGTTTTCGCAGCTTCAACCTTGGACTCGTCTAATTTGATCCCATCCTTGGTCACAACGTAACTGTGCAACAAAACTTGATCTGTCATGAAGGAACACTTCTTAATGGTTGTAAATAATTTCTCCCTGCATAACACAGAAAGCACTTCCCGGAGATGCTGGACATGCAAGTCCATATTAGCATTATAAACGAGAATGTCATCAAACTAAAAAACCAAAAAAGTACCGATAAAAGGTCTCAATACTTGATTCATGGTACGCATGAATGTACTAGGTGTATTGGTCAAACAAAATGGCATAACCAGACACTTATATAAACCCTCGCGAGTTTTAAAAGCAGTCTTCTACTCATCACCTTCACAAATCCTTATATGATGGTATCCGCTTTTCAAATCTAGCTTGTTAAACACTTTCGCTCCATTCAACTTATCTAACAAGTCATCCAAGCTTGGAATAGGAAAACGGTATTTGACTGTAATTTTTTTGATAGTGCGACTGTCAACACACATCCTCCACGTACCATCTTTCTTTGGGATCAGCAAGGCCTGAACTGCACATGGACTAAGACTCTGTCGGACAGTCCCTTCTGTAACAAGTCTTCTATTTGACGATGAAGTTCTTCATGCTCTTTAGGACTCATTTTGAAATGCAATTTATTTGGCAAGCTTGATCTAGGAACTAGATCAATACAATTTTGAATATCCGCAGAGTGGAGGTAACTCATCGGGAAATTCATTAGGAAAGACTTTCATAAATTTTTTAATTAAAGGTTGAGATGCAATGGGGATACTACTTTCATCCTGTTTTTCTTTTCCAATCAACACGTACAACTCACCTGCATCTTCTATCTCATCTTCAAACTTCTTGAACGACAAGAGATTGGTAACTTCTCCAGTAGATGGTTTAGGAACAGTCTCCTTAGTAGGCACAAGTGTTATACGTACGTCATTCCACAAAAAACTATAGGTGCTTTTGAACCAATCATGACTACTTTTCCTGTCAAACTCCCATGGACGACCCAATAACAAGTGACAAGCATCCATACTCGTGACATCATACCATGCTTTATCTTTATATTTATAACCATTAAAAAAAAGAAATCAAGCAACGTTTATTTACTTTTACCTCATTCCCTTTCTTAAGCCAAGAAAGCTTGTAGGGATGTGGATGTGCCTTGGTTTCAAGCTTGAATCTTTGCATTACCTCTTCATCAACCAGATTCTCGCAACTGCCAGGATAAATAACTAGCCGATAAACCTTTCCTTCTATCGTGCAGTTTGACTGGAAGATATTGGTACGCAACCATAGATCGTTATCTTCTTGACACGGAGTAAGACAACTTCTTCTCACCATAAAGTTCACTCATTGGTCTCCAGAATCAACTTCATCAATAGGTTCAGCATCTTCAGGATAATCATCAAACTGCGGCTCATCATCATCGTCACTGTCCTCATTAGCAAACATCATCTTATTTAACCGTTCTCCTTATGACAGACACTATCTTTGTGTCCAGATTCACCACACTTATGACATCGACCTCCAAAAGTGTTAACTGAAGCTTTATTTGGTACATAGGAAGAACTAGGTTTATTAGTTATACTATGTGTTGAAGTACTACGGTTACCTGTTGGAGATGCTGCCATATTCATACCCCAATTTGAGCTTCTACGCTCTGCTTGTTTCTCTATCTGCCTTGCTCTATGATGTGCATCTGAAATAGTACTACAGTCAAACATGTTGAGTGTATCCTGATATTGTTGGGGGAGGCCACCAACATAACGAGCGACTGTTTGTGCATCTGACTCTGATAAGTCGTTAAGAATAAGTAGTCAATAAAACTCCTTGGTCTACTCATCAATAGATTGTGCTCCTTTGCATAGGTTTTGCAACTGCTGATACATCAGGACAATGTAGTTATATGGAAAAAAATTCTACTCTCATGTGTTTTTTCATCTTCTCTCATGAGACTAACTTCTCTTTTCCCTTACGGCTGCGTTCTAGTTTGTGTTGTTTCCACCATGAGTTAGCTCTCCTACGGAACGTAGTTGCTACCAGCGAAACTCGTTTATTATCTGGTACATCTTTAAATTCCAAGACTTCCTCAACCGTATTCAACCAAGAAAGAAGCTCTTCTGGTTCTAAACCCCCATGAAATTATGGAATCTCTACTTTTATTCCTGCCTTCCAACGATCAGAATCTTCTCGATGTATTATTCTATCTACACGATGTCCTCTAGCAAAAGAGTTATCATCACCCTCTTCTTCTTCATCATCTTATTCACGCCGAATGTTATGTCGATCCAGCATACCTTGGATTTCCTCAATGAATTCTTCTCTCCATGCATTGAAATCTTCTGGAACTCCTCCTCGGCCTCGACCTCGACCGATTGCCAATCTTGGTGGCATCATTATCAATTTTAACGCTTCTGATCTGCATCAGTTGGTAATAGCAGAAAATAAAAAAAATCTAAATACATTAAATAGTTTGATTTTTTTTCTTTCTTTTCAATAATATCCGCTGCATCAGTTGTTATTTGACGCTTCTGATCTGAGAAAAATATATTAAAAAAATCTCTGATGGAAAAAGATTTATGGAAAATAAATCTATTATTTTATTATTATTATTTGTATTTTATTAATGTAATTTTTTGTAGAAAAATAATTAATTTCGGATTTATTATTTAGGGTAATATTAGAAGCCTAGAAGTTTATTTTAAGAGTTTTAATAAGTTGTGAAAGTTGCCTAAATGTAGTAGATACCTTGGGAAACAAGTTTTTAGGTTTTAGATATGTTTAGGGTTTGTTTAGTAGGAGTTGTCTATATAAGGAGCTCCAAAAACGAAAATTAAGGGACTCTTTTGATTAATAAAATTATTTTGTTATTGTTAAACTTTGTTTAACATTATTTTGATTTTTATTTATAGTCGGGTTCATCTTGAGGTCTAAATAATTCTCTTATCCATAGTTGTGATTTTTCGAAATTGCGAGGTCTAGATCATTCATTCATAGTCGTTATTCGTAAAAACAATTTGAGGTCTGAACAAATTATCATTTTTCTTCCATTTAATTGTATCCACTGCATCTTTATCTATTTTAACGCTTCCGATCTGCATCAGTTGGTTACCAGAGCTAGTACGTTCCTTCAAGATTTTATCTTTTTAGGTTTACTAAAAATCCGTCAACATGTTTAGAGAAGATTTATTTTTTACACGGAACAACAAAGAAAAAGTGGTCGTTGATTGGGATGCACCACTCGTCTACGATGTATATCAAGAAGATGAAGCTTCGCTTGATCAAATACATGAAGATCAATTTTTTGTTTCCATTGAAAAGATAAAAATTTCATATATTGTTGGTTCCGTACCCCATGTTTTTGTAAGGTGTAAAGATTTTTTTTTTACAACATCAACTTATGTTTTTGAAGATTGTCATCAACAACATAGACATGCAGAATATGGTACCGTCAAGATTCGAGGACGAATCTTCTTCAACACCGGTAGAATGATGGAGGAAGATTTATGGAAAATAATCTATTATTTTTTTTATTATTATTCGTATTTAATTAATGTAATTTCTTGTAGAAAAATAATTAATTTTCGGATTTATTATTAGGGTAATTTTAGAAGAGCCTAGAAGTTTATTTTAAGAGTTTTAATAAGTTATGAAAGTTGCTTAAATGTAGTAGATACCTTGGGAAACAAGTTTTTAAGTTTTTGATAAGTTTAGGGTTTGTTTAGTAGGAGTTATCTATATAAGGAGCTCCAAAAACGAAAATTAGGGAACTCTTTTTGATTATAAAAATTATTTTGTTACTGTTGAACTTTGTTTAATTTTATTTTGATTTTTTGTATAGTCGGGTTCATCTTGAGGTCTAAATAATCATCTTATCTATAGTTGAGATTTTCGAAATTACGGGATCTGGATCATTCGTTCATAGTCGTTGTTCGTAAAAATAATTTGAGGTCTGAACAAATTATCATTTTTCTTCCATCTAATTATATCTGCTGCATCTTTATCAATTTTAACGCTTCCAATCTGCATCAATCTCGTTCTCGTTCTCCTACTTCTTCTTCTACTTTCCTCCCTTTAAAATCTAATCTAACCACTAATACTTAATTAGTTAAACTAATTAAGTTCATTAACATAAATTAAATGAGGATGGTTTAGTCATTATTAAAAATATCAGAATAAGGGGTTATTCAAATTAATACAGAATGACTCTATTTTATCATCTTGTAGAGCCATTTAAGAAAAACCAACGGTCCAAAAATAACTTTCTAGAAAAATACTCTCCATAAACCCACGATAACAAACAAAAATATGTATAATATATAATTATATCTTTAACACATTTATCAAACAACTTAACACCCAACTTCCCTTGCTCTCTTTGCTGCTTTCCCCCTTTTAACGTTAAAATGGGAAAATAAGTTAATAGAAGAGACATCAAAATTAAGTTTGTAAAGATTCACGTTGTAAATATCTAAAATAGTTTTTAGAAGAGAGATAACTTTAGCTAAGGATGATTTAAGACTTTGTAAGATTGTTAGGCATATACATAACTTATTTAAAATACTGTATCATAATTTTTTTAAACTAATACGCATTAATTTTTTATCCAACCTAGGCTTAAGTAAAATTTTAACTCGTTAAATTCATGGTTGCTCTAAAGGAATAGAGATTCTTCTGATTCCAAGACTATTCACTTAATAGAGAGATTTTATATTAACGAATATTAATTTAACAAATGATACTATATATTTTTGATGAAATATCGTTTTTACAAATTTGGCTTTGCGATCACGAGGCAAGGCTTTGCTCACCTTATATCGGAATTGGCCACGAAGAGAACCTCATGTATTTGTGGTCAAGACTAGCAAAATTGTTATTAGGAGTTACCAAATTTTATGAGGGTTGTTACATCCATTGAATTAGTAACCACTGTAGAGTTTTGTAGCCTCCTACAACAACCTCGAAACTAATTCCAATTATAAAAAGAAATAAAAATAATATAACTCAGATAATATGTGGATAATTTTTTTACGCTATTATGGGATAAATTATACATTGAACCCTAATATTTATAGTTAAGAAATGTTGATGCCAGAAACAAGATAAAAACCAATAATCATGAGTTTCTAATCAAGTAGAAACCTAAAATAAAAGCATTTCCAATGGAAATGGACGACTTAACATATTTAATGGTCCACGTAAATATGCAAAAAAGAAATATATATTATAAAATTAGCTAGTCAGCTGTTAAGATAGGACGATCCCACAATTAAAGAGTCTAATTCTGATGATGAGTACGAATATAATCATCTAAAAAACTGTCCGGTCGGGAACTAGTTGAAGATCAAGGATACATCTCAACAAAAATCCAAGGAGATAGCTCTCAAAATCCAATATGTATGGCTGGAATGAAATTTAAAAGTTAATGTATTTCCACTTGAGGGAGCTAAATGTATTGTCTGGAAAATTCCTTAAGTGTATTTTTTACTATATAATCACAGGAAAACGTAAGAACCAATTGTTGGTTATATTAATGGAACATTGTTGGCCAACTACATATGTTTTATTTTGGAGATTCGAAATATCTAAGTCAATATTTTGATTTTAATTTATCATTGTATGCATCCAATATTAAGATGTTAAAGAAACTAAGAATGTCATTGTTTAAACAAGAATAACACCATTATATTTGGTGTTCACTACTGAGATAATTGATAGACACATTTTTATGTCTTATTTGTCTCATATTTATATTATTATTGCTTAATTTTATGTACTAATACTATTATTTTCTATGTTTTTATGTATTTTTAAAGAATAAACGCTTGTGGAAAAATTGGCTCAAAATTGATAAAGGCACCTCGAAATTGATAAAGGCACTCACTATCTCAAGTTCAAAATACAAAATTTAGCGGCAAAAATCTTTAGCTCAACTTGATAGGATTCTGAGATACCTATTTATAATAACCGCAATCGCACGGCGCCTACAATGTAAAAGCGACAAATATGGATCGATCCCACAGGGAACAAGGACAATACTGTAAACATCAGATAGAGTGTAATCTATGACCAAAAATCATCAATATCTCTGATGAACTCACCATAAACGATGTTTTTGGTATATTTAGAACTAAGAATCAATTAAATAAATTAAACCAAACTAATAAATTAAATACACTGGGAGACTCGGTAACCAGGGTATTTAGTATCCACCACTATTTCTATTCAATTATTGAAATGAAACATAAATCCTGAATATTTATCTATTTTTCGTTCTATCGCATCACCTATTATATGAATTAGAGTCACAAATATCACTGGGACACCCTAAGCATGGCGCATCAAAAGCTCTAAGTCTCAGCATACACCATCAAATTGCGTTAGCGAGAAAATTATACGAAACTAAATATTGCCTCACAAATAGTACTTGCAATTCTGAGCATACCTCATCAAAGAATTTAATCCAAGCATGGAATATCAAATAATAATACAAATATATTTGTGATCCAATTAATTACGCATAGAGGTTACTGCATTGTACAGAACCGGCGAAGCAACAACTGATTTTTCGATAAATCAATAAACAAAATCATGGAGTTAATCAAATCCATAATAGTCTATTACCAAATAATTAAATTCAATAGGTCTAAAACTCGAAGTGGCCCTAGCTATACAGTTTAGTAATACATGGCCATGGATTTCATAAAACCCATAAAAATAAATATCAAAAGTAAAGAGGAAAAATTAAACCCTTTAACTTCTAATTTTCCGTCTTTTTCTTCTCTTGATTTCCGCACTAGAAACTCCAGAAAGAAATCACTCCACCTTCTGTGTCCTCTAACCCAAACTTTAGCCGTTATACATTCCTCGATTTTCCTCATTCTTTTTTCTTTTTATACCCAAAACAGAAGACCACCAAAACCACCCTTCTATTTCTCTAGCCACGTGAACCTTCAGCTCTTGGTCCCCACCTTTTCTTTTACTCTTTCACATCCCATAAGAAGTCCGACCAGTTTCACACCCCGCTCTCCTTTTTTTTGTCCTTTTAGCCTTCTCTTTTACTGTTTTCCGCCACCACCTGCTCGCCACGTCTCTTTTATATAGCAAACACAAAGCCAATTGACCCAAACTCCAATGTCTTTCCATGGTGCTCCCTTTCTGTACATGCCAACTAGTCAGGCTTTCTTTTACTTCACAAAACCAAATGACAGACTAGCCACTCCCTTCTCCGTGTAGGACTTTATCTCTATCAGTTCCACACCAATTTTGTACAGTTAGCCAATTTATTTGTAACATCGGGTTTTATGTGTAAGACATATAAAAACAATTAAAATACATTATTAATACACATTTAAGTACCATTAAATATAAAGTAAGCGATTTATATGTATAAATTATGTCTGTATTTGCTATCAAATACCTCCAAACCTATATTTTACTAGTCCTCGAGTAAATCTAATTTAAAAATAATATAAAAATGGTAACTCACTTTCGCAGGCATCACCATTGCACTTAGCGTATGCAACAAGCTTTTAAACCCTAAATCTAATTTAAAAAATAATATAAAAATGGTAGCTCACTTTCGCAGGCATCACGATTGCACTTAGTGTGTGCAACAAGCTTTTAAACCCATATATGTCCCTATCGGACGAGTTTTGTCTCGTGAGGGTTTACAAGAGCTATATCCATAAAACCTTTACTCCAAATTTTAGCTACATGTGAACGATTGAGGATAGACACTAGACATGCTATTTAATTGACCTACTAAATTATTAGGCTATAAGAATCATAACCCTGTATGAATCCAATTGTTGTACACGAGTTTGCACCCAGCGTACTAAAATTCATATAAGAATGCAAAACTCTACTTAGATAATCATCAAACATTCCAAAACTGGATGGAAAATGTCAACATTTACATTGATCAAAATAAATCAAATTCAAACATATGGATAGATTAGAAGATGGAAATGAAAGTGATGAATGGTGCATATATTGACTAAGATAAATGGTGTTTCCCATATATGTCTGAAGGTCAGTGCCAGGAAGAATCCTAATGGATTGAGATGCGCTCCCACTGGTCTTAATCCTTATACTAATATCAACTCAGCTGGTATATACAAGGGCCCCAACGGTCGATTTATTGAAAATAAAATAATTATTTACTCTCTTTTTTTCCATAATTTTTTTAATTGTTGGTCTGAATAATGGTCTAAATAAAATACAATAATGGGGGTTGATCTCAAACACTTTACTTCATCTTGGAGGCGATAACAAGTTGCTAATAGTTCCCCACCAAATCACTTAGAGAAACACAAAATTACAAAAATAAAAATAGAAAGTGATATGATTATGATGATTCCGAGATATGTTTGTTCAATGATTATCATGTTATTGCTAACACCTGAGTTAAGCATTGAGATATGAATAGACCATTTACCTGGGCACACCAATTCCTGTAGACAAGAGCTATGTTTACATCTACCTAGAATGGTTAGTGTCATCCTGAATTGTTCACAAATCTCTAAATTTTGGAGTTTTATTATTGACATCAATTTTTAGAAACTCTACCCCCAAACCTAAATCTAACATTGTCCTTAATGTTTCAAACTGTGCAACCTAGAATGGTATGCAATAAATATAAATATGAGTAACAAATATAAATCAAAGAGAAGGGATTGAAAGATTTCACCCGATTGACGCAAGAAAAACAGTATTCTCTGTAACACACATTAAACAAGAGCAATAACAAAGAACATTGAAAATAAAATAAAAACAAAAAGACTAAAAAGAAAATAAAAACAAGAAAATAAAAACTACCTACTGCATATGTACAGGAAGGATCCCCATACACTAATAACTTGAAAATTTGGGATCAACCCAAAATACCATATTTACAAATGACAACTTCACACTTATGTCATGACAAAGTTGGATACTGAAACTATCAAAAATAGAGGATTACCCCCGAACCAAGTTTTTACTACACTTGGGAGTGCGTAAAGAACATAATATGGAGATAATATTGGGATTGGGGAAGTAACAATTGGTTCATGCATGGTGTCAGGAACAGGCAAGTCCTCTGGGTACTTGGATGCAAAGTAATCCAACAAAACTTTTGAAGCACACAATTCTAACCCTAAATTAGGTAACTTTTGGAAGTCTAGGGGTCTATAAACAACCTCTAAGTCGAGTGAATGATCTTTTGAGATAGATTCATCTATGGAAGTAGGCAAATCATCCACACAATCATCCACAGTGTCATCTATATATTCTGTATGGAAAAGAGAGTCACTACAAGACTGATCATCATCAGCAAATAATCTCGGGCATTCCACAACTCTCAATCTTTGATCCAAACTAGGCGGTATGTGTTTATAATACTTCTCATATATCGTTTTATGTGATTCTTCACTTACCATATGTGAAACAAGAACTTCCTTATGCCGTGACCAATACATATATTTCCCAAGTGTCATCTTAGATGACGTCTCATAAGAAAGAGTCATCATCCTCAGAAAAGTATCTGAAAAGAAATACTAAAACAAAAAACAAGTAAAAGGGAAAAAGAAATCCTAAAATAAAATAAAAATAAAAATATTGTACAAAATAAAAAATAAATAAAATAGAACCTAAACTACGATTATAAAACTAAAGATACTAATTACAATATTTCATAACCACTCCCCGGCAGCGGCGCCAAAAATTGATAGGATTCTGAGAAACCTATTTATAATAACCGCAATCGCACGGCGCCTACAATGTAAAAGCGACAAATATGGATCGATCCCACAGAGAACTGGGACAATACTGTAATCAATATCTCTATTGAACTAACCAGAAACGATGTTTTTGGTATGTTTAGAACTAAGAATCAATTAAATAAATTAAACTAAACTAATAAATTAAATACAACGGGAGAATCGGTAACCAGGGTATTTAGTATCCACCACTATTTCTATTCAATTATTGAAATGAAACATAAATCCTAAATATTTATCTATTTTTTATTCTATCGACATCACCAATTATATGAATTAGAGTCGCAAATATCACCGGGACACCCTAAGCATGGCGCATCAAAAGCTCTAAGTCTCAGCATATACCATCAAATTGTGATAGCAAAAAAATTATATGAAACTAAATATTGACTCACAAATAGTACTTGCAATTCTGAGCATACCCCGTCAAAGAATTTAACCCAAGCATGGAATATCAAATAATAATACAAATATATTTGTGACTCAATTAATTACGCCCAGAGGTTACTGTATTGTACAGAACCGGTGAAGCAACAACTGATTTTTCGATAAATAAATAAACAAAATCATGGAGTTAATCAAATCAAATCATAATAGTCTATTACCAAATAATTAAATTCAGTGGGTCTAAAACTCGATGTGGTTTCAATATAAAAACCATATCTACATAGTTTAGCAATAATAACAATGGATTTTTTAAAACCCATAAAAATAAATATCAAAAGTAGAGAAGAAGTATTAAACCCTTTAACTTCTGATTTTCCGTCTTTTTCTTCTCTTGATTTACGCACAAACAAATCCAGAAAGAAATCACTCCACCTTTTGTGTCTGCCAACCCAAACTCTAGCCGTCAGACCTTCCTCGGTTCTCCCCTTTCTCTTTTCTTTCTGTCTTCCTTTTATACCCAAAACAGAAGACCACCAAAACCACCCTTCTATATCTCTAGCCACGTGAACCTCCAGCCCTTGGTCCCCACCTTTTCTTTTACTCTTTCACGCCCCATAAGAAGTTTGACCAACTTCACACCTCACTCTCCTCTGTTTTTTGTCCTTTTAGGCTTCTCTTTTATTGTTTTCCGCTACCGCCTGCTAGCCACGTTTCTTTTATATATCAAACACAAAGCCAATTGACCCAAAATCCAATGTCTTTCCTTCGTGCTACTTTTATGTACATGCCAACTAGTCAGGCTTTGTTTTACTTCACAAAACCAAATGAAATACTAGCCATTCCCTTTTCCGTGTTGGACTTTATCTCTATCGATTCCACACCAATTTTCTACAGTTAGCCAATTTATTTGTAACATCGGGTTTTTTGTGTCGGACGTATAAAAACAATTAAAATACATTATTAATATACATTTAAGCACTAGCAAATATAAATTAAGCGGTTAATATATATAAATTATGCCAGTATCAAATACCTCCAAACCTATATTTTGCTAGTCCTCGAGCAAAACTAATCTAAAAATAATATAAAAATAGTAACTCACTTTCGAAGGCATCGCGATTGCACTTAGCTTGTGCAAAAAGCCTTTAAACCCATAAGTGTCCCTATCAGACGAGTTTTGTCTCGTGAGGGTTTACAAGAGATATATCCATAAAACCTTTACTCCAAATTTTAGCTACATGTGAACGATTGAGGATAGACACTAAACATGCTATCTAGTTGACCTACTAAATTCTTAGGCTATAAAAATTATTACCCTATATGAATCCAATTATTGTACACGAGTTTGCACTAAGCGTACTACAATTCATATAAGATTACAAAGTTCTACTCAGACGGTGAAATATTTCCTTATTATTATGAAGACGATGATGGTTTAGAGGAACGAGTTTGTCTGAGACTAGTAATTTAGAGTCGAACGATTTAAAAATAATAGTTTCTGATGAAGATGATTGACTCGTAGAGATTTTAAATATGAGTCAGGATGTTGTCATAAACTGTAGGACTGTTCATGATCCTTTATAAAGCACTGTGTTTAACAATCCATTATATGAATGTGATGAACCTATTGGGATCGCTGAATTAGAAGAAGAAGCTATTAGGAACACTTTGGATAACCCGTTTTATGGTTTTTATGATGATGTTCTTTTGGATCATTTGGGTATCCAGTCCTCAGAAGAATCTGAGCGCAGTTCTGACTTTAAGGACATTAGAACCCAACCAATAATTTTTGGTCCATCTTATTCACCCTAAGTTTGTGACTAGTCTATCTAGAGACACCCAAAATTCTAAGTTTGGGGGTGATTATCAGTCTCCCTGTGCTTTACCTTTAACTCTTAGAAAGATCCCTCACTTGGTACTTGACATATGTGCCTCTACCATTTTGAGAGATTATCTTCATAGACTTTTTCCCGAGCCGGATTATGTCCAAAAAGAAATTCAGTCGTTAGAAAACCGTCATCCTGTTGATATGGTTCACCCGGGCTATGATACCATAATTGATTTTGTTGTCCCACCAAAATTTTCCTTACCACGTGTGTGAACATATGAATTTCAAATGTGTCAGATATTAAATATTGTTAAACCTAAGTATTGTAGGAAATCTGAATCGACACATTTTCATGAGAATGACCACCACTATACTATAATCCATCGTGGTCACTTTGTGAGTCAAATCCGATTGACTTTAAGGATTCACAATTATCTTGATTATTGTTATATGATCGTAAGTTGTGACTAATCCTTTCTTGGTCTGGCTGAAGACTTTAAACTTAGCGCTCTATGGAGACAACCCATATGATTTTGGTACACGATGTTGGTAATATATTTCCTTATCTCTTTTACTTTGTTCATGCTTTCTGATAAGTGCATAATTTATATTATTTGAATATCAAATTCTTATGTTTTTCTTAGTTATTTCTCTTGTATTTTGTGTATATTACGTCTGTTTTAAGTTTTATAGGTCTTTTGGAGTCACATGAAGTAGAAGAAGAGAAATATAATTTTATGGCATATTCCGGAGTCATTGGGTGTTGATTGATGCAAAGTAGAGAGTACACAAGTTTTTAATAGGTCAAAACAGAGAATTACTAGGGGAAGCCTGCTGTTCTACTAAGAAGTGCTAAAGGGAGTTCAGTTTCTAAAGGCAAACAACCTATCTGCTAAAGGCCACCTCCTGTCATTAAACCTACACCTAGGTCGGAAGCAAGAATAATAGTCCCACTTCTTTTAATTTCAGTTCCTCTCTCAAGTGGTCAAGGGTGAACTGCCAGCAAGCTAGGCTTGAGTGCAAGAGAGTTGAAAGATGGATTCAGGCTAAGCAGGCTTGGGTTGATGTTGTTGTGGCCGGAAATGGGTTCTTGAGTTCATGATGTGATGACAAGGAAGTTTGGAATTTGTATTTGATGTATGGAGAATAGAATTGATGACTTGGGTTTAGTCTCGTTTTTAGAATGGAAACAAGAATTCAGTAAAGAACATGGGGTTTGGCCTGTGTTGATGGGATAGCTTTGAACGAGACAGTGAAGAGGTTTGATTTCTTGATTGATTTTGTTGGAATCTTGCAACAATGAACAACAACGTTAGATGTATCAGAATAATATATAAAGAACTGAATTGAAAACAACTCTACCACGGACAACTGCGAGGGAAAAATCGCAGGTTCAACAAGTAGTCCTTAACACATTAGTTCGCGGGTATACTCGAGAAGAGCAATGCTAAACCACAACGTGCGAAGATGTGTCCAGGATAAGACTGCCCGATATAGCTTGTATTAGCACAATACAAACTACCCACTCTTGAACTTAGCAACAGGGAAGGAAGGGAAATAAACACTCAAAAGCGCAAAACAAAGCGAGAAGATGGTGAAAAGAATACATGATAGTAGCCGCTTCTGGGATATCTTGAAAACAGTTTTAAGAGTTGTATTTATAGGAGAAAGTTACTTGCAAACCAAGTTAGGTTTAGGTTTTCTTATAAAACTAGGTTTTGTTTCTTGTAAAACAATTAAAACCGAAAACAAAAGAATTTCCCATAAATAAAACTCTTAACGAAAATATTTTTGGAATTAATTTCCTAAAGAAAATTGTTGCAAAAAATTATTTCGTGTAGACATAGGGCTTGGTGCATGGTGTATGTGCATATTGCATGGGTTGGGCCATGTATTGTTTGCGCACCCTATTCCACCCACGTTTTACATACTATCCATATGAGAATAGTTATATAGTGGACATCCTTCTCTAGATTACCCAATGTGGGACTAAACTAAAGAGTTTCATTCACTCAAGGAAATGAGTGAGCATCCATATAACCCTTAGGTCCTAAGATCAAACCATACCAAGACCAACAAAATATTTATTTAAAACTCATTTTCTCCAACAGATTTGAGTGAATAGTTTTAACATCAGAATACAGGAAAAATAAGTGAAAGATGGTGGTTGTGTGGCCGGAAGAACAAGAATTGTAGTATCGGTGATTTGGGTTGTTTTGTGGCCATAGAAGAAATAGAAGAAGACAATGGATGTGCTGTTGATGGTGTCGCTGCCTGAGATAAAGGATTTAGAATTGGGTTCAGATTGAATGAGATTAGATGTTGTTGGAGAGGAAAATTGTGAGAAAAGATAAGGAATTGGTTGTTGCTGTAGGAACTGAGATTTGAAATCAGTTGAGGAATGGCTTTTGTCATGAGTATTATGAGCTCTGTTCGAAGAACTAAGATGGGTTTTCAGTCGAAAGAAGCATAAAAATCAGAGAAGAGCAAACAGGGAAGAAGCTCATGTTCTAATAAAAGATTCCAAGAGCTATATAAGAGCAACTTCAACAAGAGGAAGCGATATCTAGGTTTTTACCTAGTTTTTTTCTCACCTCTACTATTTCTTTTTATATGTTTGCGCGGGGAAGATTTCTCACATCTAGGGTTTGCAATTTCTTTTCTTCTTCAATTGTGTAAACTCCAATTTATGAGTAATTAATTTTACTATTGGTTAGGAAATAATTGGATTTCTCAAACATGATTCTTTGAATTAATACATCAGTTTTGTCCCAATTAATATGGATTATGATTCACTACAAATATCTCATTGATTGATTGTTTTTTTAGTTGAGTTGCAAATTGATTGAACTCACATTCATATCTAAAGCTAATTTAGGGTTTATTATACGCAAAGTAATACCTTTTCGGTGTCTTCTGTTCTTCCGGAACCGTTTTTCCTTCTTCTTCTTCTTCTCGGCAGCAACAAAATTGTTTTTCTAAACCTTTTTCTTGTGTTTCTGGCCGAAGCCAACATCCTCTAATGTTCTCTTCGACTCCCTATTCCTAAAAAAGAAAATCCAAAAGTAATACCTTTCACCGACACATTCACATTCCTAAAAAATCATTCAAAAACATTTTCTTTGTTTTAGCACATCAATTAACTAAAAACTAAAAATTGTAATTCTAAAATCCCTATGGAACAAACCATACTTGCCGCTTCTACTTTGTAGACATTCGTGCTCTTTCGGTCTAACTAAAATCCCATCAATAACTTGTGGTTTGGGAGGTGAGGTTCCATTTGACCGAAAAGGTTGGTTTTAAGTTGGTAGTTCCACGGTATTTTGGCGAAATATGTGATCCTAAAAACAATTTCATAAAGAATGGTGAGATGCCTAATGTCGATTTAAAGACATTATACTGAGCATATTTTACTATGAAGACGCAGAAGCGTAAGAAGAAGTCTGTAAAGTATTCATCTTATGGTTACTCGAAAATTGTTTGTTCCCCAACTCAAGCCTTGTAACATACTTATGATTAGGGCATGTTATTTTAGCCGAGTATTAATGGTGGATTTTTTACTAAGGAGAAAATTGTAAAGTCGCCTATGCCCGATAGCAAAAATACAAAGTTTATATATAATTGTTTCTGGTCTAGTATCAGAAATATAAAGTCTGTAATTTTATTCCACATTTCGCAGGGGAATTGAGAATACGGATTATACTAATATTTATGAGTACTCAATAATGAACTTGTAGCCACTCCATAAACATATATATATATATATATATATATATATATATTAAGCAACTCCTGTGGGTATAGGAAAATTTAGCCATTTGCCAAGCCAAGTGGATAGGAAAATTGGGTTGCAGGCTGTGGGGAATTACTATATCGGCTCAGATTGAACCGATTAAACCTGAGCCGCCGTCTCAACCTATTGGGACAACGACTTTATAATAATTTCACCCCAATGACTATCTTTTTTTTTCTATATAAATTTCTTTTTATTCACCAACTTTAAAGACACTCAACTTCTATCAGTTCTCTATTTTTACAAAAAAAATATTCCAATTTCTTCTATATATTAGTTGTTTTCAGTCGTTTTATTCATTATATGGATCCTAATTTGGAAAATGAAGAACTGCACATGTAGGGGAAAATATGGTTACAACAAGCCCAAGGGATTATGCATAAGTTGGATCAAATGGATGAAGATTCATAAGATGAGAGAAGGATGGCCAACACTATGATAAAATTATACTCAAGGAAAATACCGCGAGCTCCAGAATCAATAGCCGTATTGAGAAGAAGATGGACGTGGAGATATCGAGACGAATGACATCAACAAAAGATATGTGATTATTTTATTAATAGAAGTGTGTACTCTGATGAAGATTTTGAACGTTGTTTCTGCATGCCATAACACTTGGTCATGCGTGTTAATGGAGAGTTTTGTCATGTAAACCCTGAATTTAACTATCAATTTGATGTACTACACATATGCGGACATAGTCATGAACAAAAGGTCACTGCATTTTTAAGGCTTCCAGGTTATGGTGTTCATGCGAATGCATGTGATGAGTACTGTCGTATGGCAAAAATAATAGCATACAAAAATATCAGAATGTTTTACGAAACTATAGTCAACCATTTTAGTCCCTGGTTTTTACTACAACCAACGCAATATGATGTCAACCGATTACTAGTTGAAAACAACAAGGGAGGCTTTCCAGGAATGCTAGGTAGCCTTAATTGCATGCATTGGGTGTGGCATGGATATCGTTATGCATGGTAAGGTCAGTATAAGGACCATTAGTCAAAACCAATGTTTGTTTTGGAAGCGTCAGACTCTTATGATTGCTGGATATGGCATGTTTTTTGTTTTGGACTCCCGGGTTCAAATAACGACATCAATATTTTGCATAAATCGTCTTTGTTTGAAGAACTGAGGTATGAAAATGCTTCAGCTGTAAATTTCACTGTCAACGGAAATAACGATAACATGGGGTATTTTTTGGCGAATGAAAATTTATCCACGATGGTCAACTTTAGTTCAAGCTTACGCTCAGGTACCACAAGGCGAACGTGCAAAACAACACTTTAACGGGAACCAAAAGGCAGTTAGAAAGAATGTCGAACGAGTATTTGGAATTTTAAAGAGGAAGTTCCATATAATTTGTGGACCATATCGTTCGTTTAAACCAATAGAAATGAATATGGTTATGCTCACCTGCATCATTTTGCATAATATGGTAATCAAGAAGTCCCGATGGGATCCCAGTTGGACAAGTTATCCACATCAAGATTTATGGAAAGATGTCCAACCCCTTCATGGTGTGAGAATATAGGATTCAAAACATAGGATTACATTTAAGGCTAAGGGAGGATCTCATTGCACACTTGTGGGCTGATTTCGGAAGAAAAAACTCTCATAGGATTTAGTTGTTGTTTTTATTTTTTGAACTTTTTAGTTATTATTTCAATCATTTTATTTATTTTAATGTAATCTGATTTGTGTAATTTGACTTAAACAAACACTGAAAATTAAATTAAGGATCAAATTAGTAAAAAACAACACCGAAATTGAAATTGAAATTGAAATTGAAATTGAAGTTAAGGATTAAATTGAATGCAAAACAAAGGATTACATTGAAATTAAACTAGACTATTACATCCAAAATTTGAAACTAATAACTAAACCAATATAATAATGACAGCATTATTGTTATCATCATTCTCTTCATCATCAGAATCAACGTCAACTGAGTTTGGGCATTGGTGTGCCTTTAGTGCTTGAATTTGATCAAATTTTTCTCGCCAGAGTTGTAGTTGTTCCCGATTTACCTTTATCATGTCTATTCCCATGATTTACCAAGTGTGCATTACAAATATTCTGTTCAAGCACCCTACAACCTTTCCTAATTTCTGCAGTCATTTTCTTATACTTTAGCATTTTAACAATATCATCATTTTCTTGTTTTTCAAAAAATTCTTGAAAGTTGATATCTGAAGTTGAAGATTCATCGGCTTCTTGAACCGCTCCTTACAACTTTTTTCTTGTCTGGTCCATTATATCTTTCTGTATTTCTATTAACATCAAGATTAGAATTATCATGCTGGGATTCGCCTATATTGGGTTGAGGGTTTGAGTTTGTTTCTGGTGAAGAATAAGTAGACGGAAACCGTTGAGAAACGTTTGGCATCTCGTAAAGGGATTTCTTAGGTACTTGATATCCTTTCAACAACTCAGGGTTACATCGGTTCAGCTTTTTGAGGATGTGCAAACATGTTTCGTGTTTGAAACTCTAACCTTCTTTGCTTTTCCATTCCTCTCGAGTTTTTCGCATATGGAGTTTCGACATTTATAAATCAGTTATTACAACTATTTGATAAAAGATTTAAATATCAATTAAACAAATTTAAATGCAACATAATATATCGACGTCGGTATCACCGCTTGCTCTTTGGCGATTAACTTGTATCATCAAAGTTACCCAATCATTCATATCTTTTTTGATTGCATGAAAACTATCTGACAACCCAAATTCCTCACGTCTATTTGGATTCCCAGTTTTCTGCTCAAATTGTTTAAAATATCCCCCCAAAGTGTTGAATGGTTTTGTTGAATACCATTGATAGGATTAAGCGTGAATACTACATAACCTTTGCATTTATCATCCTCCTGAGTAAAATTTACACCGCGAGGCTTTCCATTTCCTTTAGAAGTTTTTTGTGTTATTGATGGGGTGGCAATTTTTTTTTTCCTAAACAAGTTGAGATCAAGAGTTTGAAATGGAAATATTAAGATTGAAGTGAAAGTATAAGAATTTTTTAGTGGAAAAGGTGTGATTTTGGATTTGAAATTATTTGAATTTATAAGGAGTGAAATAAAAGTCGTTGGATGATATAGACATGGCGGCTCAACCAAGGCCGAGCGTCTCAACCTGAGAAGACGCTTGTCTCAACGTGAGATGAGGCTTGGCCTAGCCTGGACCGAGCGGCTCAGTTTGAGTCGATCGACTGAATCTGAGATGCAATGGAAAACCCTCTGATATCAATTTGAGGTTTGCCAATCCGTTTTCTTGGTTTGCCCATCCCACTGTGGAGCCATAATTGAAATTTTGGCTAATTTGCTAACCCCACTGGGGTTTCTCTTAGAGCTTTACCGAGCTGAACTTTTAATATTATGTATATATAACATATTCATATTGTATAACTCAGTACTAACCTCTGTATCGAATATACATTGATTGAACAACTCCTAGATGGATTAACCACTAATATATAACAACATTGTCCTCAGAATGTCATTGGTGCTGGTTGCAACTCATCCCAGATGTCTCTGGCTATACAGGGTATACATTCAGTATATAGTCTTGTTTTCAAGTAATTACCAAGCTCCTAGATAGATACCCACTAATATAGAGTAATATTGAACCTGTTTCAAGACACAATATTCCACGGTTGAGTTCCTTGAACTCGTTCTGTATATATATCAATGTACATATCCATGATCGAACAATATTGACTTATTATTATACTCACAGTATTGACATAAATCTTTAGTACTTGGAGTATATATATCAATTGTATATTCATTCACTTGAATGAACTATTCAATCCTCCTATATATATTCTCAGCTAAACTGTATGAACTGAACAAAGTTCTTGGCTCGTGCAATGCAGCTAAGGTTTGCATCAACATCACTAGTTTGTAGCAACCCTACCGCGAATGCAAATACAAGTGCCAACATAGGCAAGAGCCCATATCAGGTTAGGGCCAAATACAAGTATTATCGGCACTTACCAGCGCTGGAAAATGCCAGCTCCAGCACATCTTATCGACGGATCTCCTCTGCTCCGACACTAACAACTCACGGCACTGACAGATGCCTGCGCCAACACTTCTTATCGTTGAAGCTTATTAGCTCCAGCACCAACTCACATATTGGTAATCTAATCATGCCATTGATTTTTGTTGGGTTTTTTCAAAACCCTAAATGTGTCCATTTTTTAGCTCAATCTCTTTCTTCCCAAAACTTTTTCTATATTACTTCTTCGTAAAAATTAAACAAAAAGAATTAAACAATATTATAATGTAACTTTGAGATTATAGTTTTTAATCAGTTTTGATTATTCGGATGACCTCTTATAAATAATTTTTCATTTTAATGTAAACAAACAAATAATGTTAATGTTAAGGATAAAATTATAAAGGATGAGAAAAGGGACATTTATGTGGATGTTGGTCTTTAAATAAGTGGGACGATGTTAACTCGAAGAAATTGATCCACTGGAATTTCTAAATCGCGAAGATCATATTTAAATTTGTGCCCTTGCAAATATAAACTCAGTTTGTTTGATTCTGTAGGGAGTTATCTGCCATCTTTCTCTTATGTGTACATCTACTTAGAGTTCTTCGAATATAACTTCAGACCACAATGAGCTGCTTATAGATGAACCATGAAAAATAATACTCCATAGACAAATAAACAATTATGTTTTATCAGTTAAGATTAATATAGTTGATTTTGGATCTCGATTCTAACTCCAGGATAACTTTATCTCGATAAAATCTCAGAAGACTTTCCGAGTAACATTTATAAATTTTATACCTGTAACTACATGTATATCGAATCAAATCGAGAAAGATCAAATTTTCCATTAAAATCTCAGCAAGTTAGACAGAGACGGACCGAGTCAGACAGAGACTCCAAACAATCTTGAATAACAAATGATGACGTTCTGTATGGTAGTAAAATAAGTCTCAAGGTAATGAAAGGAACAAACCCCAGCCGACTTCAGACCCATCAGCCTTTGCAACATTACATACAAAATAATCTCCAAAATCCTGGCTAACAGACTAAAACCAATCCTTAACAAAATCATTTCGCCAGCTCAATCGGCATTCATTCCTACCAGGAATATCCATGACAATGTTATCATTGCCCAAGAAGTGGTGGAGGCAATAAAAAGAAACAAGGAATTTCCGGAAGATTAGGGATAAAATTGGATATGAGCAAAGCTTTTGATAGGATAGAATAGTCCTTTATCATAGCCATTATGAAGAAATTGGGGTTTTCGGATAGATGATGTAGCCTTATAAACCAATACATATCCACATCCACCTATTCCATTATTCTAAATGGAGCTCCTTGCAAATTCTTCAAGCCCACCAGAGGTATAAGACAAGGGGACCTCTCCCCGTATCTCTTCATAATCTGCATGGAGGCTCTTTCCAAAATGATCGACAGTGCCAATGATATGTGCTTCCTGAGTGGGATGAAAACCTCCATATTGGGTCCCCCGGTTTCTCATCTCCTTTTCGCCGATGACTGCCTAATCTTCATCAAGGCAAACCAGGAGGAAATAAACAATCTTCTGTCCATCTTAGCGGAATTTAGCCAGTCGAGTGGCCAATGTATAAACTTTAACAAATCGGGGATTTTCTGTAGCAAGAATATTGAGGAAGGGTTTCAGGACATGCTGGGTGGCTGGCTAGACATGCCTAAAATGTCGAAAGAGGAAAAATACCTAGGCTTCCTTCTTTTCCGGAAAAGAGCTAGAACTCTAACCTTTGACTCTATTCTGAAGAGTATGGAAAACAGACTCCAAGGTTGGCAATCAAAAATACTCTCTCAAGCCGGAAGAGCTACTATGATTCAATCAATCATAAATACTCTTCCCAATTACCAGATGGGATGCCTAGATATGCCAAAAAAGTCTATAAACGTCATGGAGAAAACCCAAAGAAATTACTGGAACACCGGAAAAAGCAACGTTAGGGGTCACACCATGGAAGCTTGGGATTCCCTATGCCAGCCAAAGAGTATGGGTGGCTTAGGTTTCAAGAATTTGTCCCTCTTTAACGAAGCTATGCTTACTAAACTAGCCTGGAGACTAATCCAAAATGAAACTGATCTCTGGGCTAGGGTCTTGAAAGCTCGTTATTTTCCTAACTCCAGCCCTTTGAATGCCCTAAAACATTCTAGGGATACCTGGATCTGGAGAGGAATCCTAAAAGGCATAAGCAAAATCCGGGATTACCACTTGTGGTCCATCGGTGATGGCATCCAAGTCAGGATTTGGGATTACAACTGGCTGATTAGTATGAAACCAAATGAAGTAACTGATTATCAAAAGAATTCGGGGTTTTCGTGGGTCAGTGAGATAATTGACCACGACACCCATTCCTGGAAAATTTCTATCATCAGGAATCTGTTCACCAGAGTCCAAATTGACGAAATTATGGCCATTCCTATCCTCGCGGGAAGACGTGACGAAATGGGTTGGAGTCTTACCTCCAACGGGTCTTTTACTGTTGCCTCTACCTACAAAAAATTAGTCCAAAAAAATATTCCCACTGCCAGAGCCAATCAAGTGAACCCAGGGGTATGGAACAATATATGGAAAATCAAAACTCCACATAGAATAAACATTTTCATTTGGAAAATAGTGAAACAAACTTTGAAAACCAGAAGTAAAATATTCAAACACATGGATGAAATGGACCAGAGGTGCCCAGTATGTAATAAATATGCTGAAACTAGTACACATCTCTTTATGCATTGTGACCTTGATAAGAAAGTCTGGCAGACCCTTTGGCCCAGTTTGTACACCAATATGTTGTCATATAATTGCATTTCCGAGTGGATTAAATCTTGGCATAAGCATAACATCATTATTTCTTTTAAAAATAAAGTATCGATTGCTTATATATCCCAGATCCTCTGGCGGATTTGGAGACACAGGTGACATTATTTTTGATAAAGTAAAACCCAATCCAACCACTGTCCTCACAACCATATCCAAAACTTCAGTCCCCCCCCCCCCCAGAATCAACCCATCAATATCCCTCACACAATCCCCACTATCCCTACCCCCCATCCTAGTCCCATCCACATAACCTCTCAGTCACTACCTCAGCCACACGACATCCTAAGTCACCTCTCGTTAGGCAATGGCAATCGCCAAACCTCCACAGTCCAACACCAGTTCCCACCGTTACAAATTCAATCTAAACGCATACAGTACATTAGGCAGGCCATCACCTCCGAACAGGAGCTTGTGTCCAATTGGGCTTCTAAAAATGTTGATTTTGTCATAATAAATTTTGACGGTTCTTACTCTGCTTCTGACTATGTAGCTGGATAAGGAGCCGTAGCTCGTACATCAAAGGGATCTTTCATAGCAGGTTTCTCGGGATTGGCTAGGGTTGGATCTAGTCACCAGGCGGAAGCTACGGCTTTGAGGGAATCCATCATTTGGGTTCAAGAACAAGGGTGGAGTCAAATTTTGTTTCGGGGGGATGCAAAAACGTTCATAGATGACGTTAATGACACCACGACTTCTAGTCCTTGGTCCTGCCATGCTTTATTAGTAGATTGTAAAATACTGTTAAAGTTAACTCCTTATTGTAACCTTACGTTTATTGGAAGAGAGGAAAACAAGATAGCGGACTTTATAGCTAGTCTTGCTCGCTCAGAAGGTGTGGGAAGGACATGGAGCGATCCTTCTCCTCTCCATACCCAATTAAATGTAGACCTTTGTAGTCCTCTTTTCTATTAATGAAGTCATCATTTCCGGTCAAAAAAAAAAGGTAATGAAAGGAACCTGAGTGTTGTAGGGTTGAAAAATTCTAAAAAACAGGGTAAAAAGACTCTTATGCCGACCAACACTTGTAACCTTTGGTTAATATTGAAATCACTCCTTATTTTTCTGGGACGTAAATTTTAACACCAATCCACGATAATCTCGGTGTTCATGTTCGTATTAACTTAAGATGGTATTCATTATTGTGTGCTTGATACAAACATTACATTTGAGCTTGTTCCCGTTAAATTAGATTTGAGGGCAACAACTAGATATTTAGTTACCACGGTATAAACCTACTAGTAAATCTCCAAAATTACCAGGCAAACTATAATACAACGGTGTATGATTCTCGGTGTCATGAGAAGTGGAGTATTGAACGACTAAGAAGTGAGAATCGGATGGGTGAATACAATAATTTTTTTTTGTTATAATAAAAGAACAGTAAAATTTTGTAGACAGTATAACTGCCCAAGACAGACCGTTTTCCTGTTTTTGTTCATAGATTCCTTAATCCGTTTTTTGGTTAAATTTATTCTCATTTTGTTGGTTGGAGTCACAAAATTACAAGTACTAGTAATGAAGACTAAAACAAATTAAAGAAATATGACCGTTGAATCCATCTCATCCCATCGCACCTTCTTACACTTCAAAATCAAACAACTAACGGCTACAATATACAGCAGCTTCTCTTTTATCAACTTCAGTAGGGACTTCTCTTCTCATCTCCTCTGTGTAAGAAAATCTCAACCGTTCGATCACTGACATAATTTCACGTGATTGATGATCAAACAGCAGCATTTGTTGCAGTATGACAAAGTTTGCCTAGTCATCCCTTTCCTCTATAAAACCATCAACTCTACTTTTCTTTTCCCTTATTAAATTAATGTTATTTCCACCTCCACTCCTCTCCCTCTAGCTAGATCTCTTTCCACTACAAAACCCCAAAAAAGGTGCTTCTGTTTTCTCAAGCTAGCCCTTCCCCTTCCCTCTTTCTCCAGGGATTTTCTCAACTGGGTTTTAACTGTGAAGATTGAAGAAGACTGAAGACTAATATACCAAGCTGCTATCTATAATGGGTTTACTTCTTCTTTTACTCTTTGCTACTTTATCATCATCAGTTGTTACTGCTGACGAAGGTAAGTGATTCTCCACTTCTATTTCTTGTGTTCTACTTTCTTGGTTGCTTTACCTGTTTGTGTAGTTAAATGGGTTTAACTTAGATTTTGTTATGGATGATGCATTCTGAGCTGTTTGTTTCTCCCCCTTCTACATTTCTTACTCTTTTACTACTTATTCACATCCTTAAGTGATTTTTTGTGTTTGTTTTAGCCAATACTACTACATTTTCTAGTGAACATTAATCATTTTTACAATCAAAGTGTGGTTAGGTTTAATTACAGACACACATCTTAGTCGGATATCTTTATTTGTTATCATTAATGAAAAATAGATTTGGTGAAAGGGTTAGATAAGAGGAAGGTTGAAATAAATGTCCTCTAGAAAGAGTATGTTTGTGTTGAAAGTCTATGTATCAAAAGACTAAAGAAAATTCCAGAATCTGGAAAATGCAATACAGCTTGCCACTTCATGTACAAGATGACAAAAATACCCCTTAGAAAAATGCTGTGGTATTGGTGTTATGTTTTATATCATGGAAGATGAGATAAGTAGCTTCTTCTGTTCTGGTCATTGTCTAATGCTGCACTTTGTCTCTATTCTATCTACACATACTCTACATGCACTGACCAGCTTAGTCGGCTTGCACGTGAATGGTCCCTCTCCATGTCTCAAAAACTGTAAAATACAATGACCAATACAATCCTAACTGTTATTATATAGCCTTTCAACACTTTTAAAGGTTATGGGTTATATGAAACTTTTTTCTTGTTATAGGGTACAATGTTTAGTAGATTAATACATACTGTACATGTTTGTTCATGCTATCTACCCTATTTAATTCAACTTTATTGGTGGGGAGCACATGTTAGACAGTTATGTCCGTTTGGAGTTTTTTGCTTTGAATATTATTAATGCATGATTTTGGTGTGTAAAAAAAGCTCTTGAATTTGAGGTTAAATCATTTGTGAATTGTTTTTGCTCATACCCATGCTTCATTAAAGGAACATTTTTTGATGATGGGGGTAAAGTAGGACCGGAGTTTTCGGGGGGGTTGCGTAATGGTATGGGTAGAAGAATCTAGTGAGTAATGATATACTAAGAATTTTTTTGATATTGGTAATGATATTGAAATAGGGGAGGACAAAAGTGCATACATCCCATGAGGAAAAAAAAGGGGGTTTAGTGTTTGAGTAAAGTGAAATGTGGGGGAGATAAGATCTCTAGAATCCTTGAATTTTTCATATTGTGGTACTTTTTAGGTCATCCATTTATCCAAATTTAACAGCTGGTGTGGACTGTGACTTGTAATGTGATATGATGCAGTTGAATATGAATTCGTACATGTCTTGAAGAATATGTTTAGCTAGTTGATGGAATAAAGAAAACTTCATAGATATGCATTATTTTTTTGAAACAAGACTAAAATGATACTATAGAAAATAAACTTGTAGTTTTTGTCCATAGTACAATAGACTCACATGCAGAATAATGGTTGGGGACCCAGAGATTAATATACGGCATGTAGTGGCTTTTTGGTAGTGGACAGTGTTAGTATGATCCAAATGGGTTAGTATTAAACAGATGCCCTTTGGACCAGTTGAATTGTGATCGATGCATTCCTCAATTTGTATTATATTTAGGGGAGATCTCGATGAGCGAATTATTAGTATGACGGGGAATGGATACTACTAAGTTGCATAATAGTTTCTATTGACGATCATAATACTAAGTTGCATGTTGATTTGTATATATCAGTTAGCACAAATTAGAATGTCTATGCACACCTGTTGATTCGATGATTAGCTTCTTTCAGCCAGTTGATACTAATTCGCATGTTGCATAGCCAGCAGGCTTATTATCATTTTTAAGCACATACATAATTTACATGGATAATGGGACTGTAATTGTAAGTAACATTTTATGCTTTTTTTACAGGTGCCTTTATTGGTGTGAACATTGGAACAGCTCTATCAGACATGCCAAATCCAACTCAGGTAGTTCAGCTACTCAAGGCTCAGCAAATCCGTCATGTCCGGTTGTATGATGCTGACAGGGCAATGCTCCTTGCACTCGCGAAGACTGGAATACGTGTCACTGTTTCTGTCCCCAATAACGAACTTCTTGGTGTTGGCCAATCAAATGCTACAGCAGCGAATTGGGTTGCTCGTAATGTGGTGGCTCACTATCCTGCAACTAACATCACAGCCATAGCTGTTGGGTCTGAAATTCTAACAGTACTTCCAAATGCTGCACCAGTCCTTGTCAGTGCTCTCACATACCTACACTCTGCCTTACTTGCATCAAACCTCGACAAGCAAATTAAAGTTTCCACGCCACTATCTTCTTCAATTATTCTTGACTCATTTCCACCATCCCAAGCCTTCTTTAACCGTTCTTGGGATCCAGTTTTAGTTCCAATGCTCAAATTCCTACAGCAAACGGGATCCTACCTTATGCTCAATGTCTACCCATACTACGACTACATGCAATCAAATAACGTTATTCCTTTAGATTATGCACTTTTCCGTCCCTTACCCCCAAACAAGGAAGCTGTGGATTCCAATACTCTTCTCCATTACACAAATGTGTTTGATGCTGTGATTGATGCAGCTTATTTCGCAATGGCTTACCTGAACATCACTAATGTTCCTATTGTAGTAACAGAATCAGGCTGGCCATCAAAAGGTGATGCATCTGAGCCGGACGCCACTATTGATAATGCAAATACGTACAACAGCAACTTGATCCGACATGTTCTGAACAATACTGGGACTCCGAAGCACCCAGGTGTGGCGGTTAGCACTTACTTATACGAGCTTTACAACGAAGACATGAGACCAGGGTCAGTTTCTGAGAAGAACTGGGGGCTGTTCGATGCAAATGGTGTGCCAATATATATCATGCGCTTAACAGGTTCTGGATCTGTATTAGCAAATGACACGACAAATCAGACTTACTGTGTAGCAAGAGATGGTGCTGATCAGAAAATGTTGCAGGCAGCATTGGATTGGGCTTGTGGTCAAGGAAAAGTAGATTGTTCAGCTATGTTGCAGGGGCAGCCATGTTATGAGCCAGACACCGTTGCTGCACATGCTACTTATGCATTTGATACGTATTATCATGAGAATGGAATGGGTCCTGGAACTTGTGACTTCAATGGAGTTGCTTCAATTACCACTACTAACCCAAGTGAGTTACTTAAAATCCTGCCGAAGTTGATTGCTTTCTGATATTTCCCTGCACTTTTGTTTGTTTTCAGTATGCTAACAACTGATGTCAAATTTTTTGGTGTTGCAGGTCACAGTACCTGTTTGTATGCTGGAAGGTATAAATCTTAATTGTCTTTAATTGTTATATTTTCTTATATATGCCTCGCCACTGTAATACTGACATTCTGCTTTCAATTTTCTTGCATGTGTTTTGCAGTAAGAATGGCACATTCATTAATGGGACAACGGTTCTATCATCTAACTCTACTTCCTCGGGGTTCAGTCTTGGAGTGAATGGTGGTGTTTTTTCAAGCTCACTTATCAGTGGAGCATTAGTTTTACTTGTTAGTTTGATTTTCTTGTAGGAAATTGTAAGTTCCTATCTTCTTGTATTTAACTTTTCCCTGAACTGAATTCCTTCGCAAAAACACTCTCGGAGGATATGGGTAGTAGAAATGATCTGGGAGTCACTATTTTGTTCCCTTGTTGAAGAACTGCGGCATACCCAAATTTTGTTCCCTTCGAGACAAGCGAAGGATGGAAGCTGAGGAGGGTTTTGGGATGTAGAATTTCTGTACAAACCATTGAAGAAAGGAAAGAATTTATCCATCTTGGATTTAAGCTTTACGCTTACACTAATTATTCATTGAATTAAATTTCTGTGATATTTTTTTTCCATACTTAAATTGCTTTTAGTGGCTTGAACTTGTAAGAAAAAGCTTCTCTTTTCCTTGGTTTCTAGAGTTTGAAATGAAGAAGGTAAAAGTTTGTCAAAGTTGATCTTTGGCCACTTGGGTTTACTCTTCATGATGTTAGTACTGCAATTTTTATTAGTTTGTAGCTTGTCTCCAAATATTTGAGTATAATTCTGATTTTCAGAGAACAGAATCACTGAATGAACCAAATTTAGAGAATGGGGTATAGGATGTTCCATTGTTTTCTTTGTTAAATAATCTCAGAACCCCATGCAGTTAGTTGGATATTGAAACTTGGATAATACTGCACTTGAAATTGATCGTAGCATCCTAATTGGTGATAATATTAGAGCTTAATGATCATCCTCTAAACCATATCCAAAAATTTGTATGGGGACTAATTAAACCCTATTTCTGTCTGGCTTTGGTACTGAAGTTTGGTCAGTAAGCTGAAGTTTATTGAAGACCAAGTTCATTTAAACGAAGTAGAAAGTTCGACATACGAATTCAAACCCAATACTTATGCTTGTTGGGATGAAAATAAGTTAGATGCAGCAATTAGAAACAAAAATAATCCATGTGGACTCAAACTAAAAGCAGGGGTGCAGAACAGAATTCAGGAATTAGGATATATTTAAAGCTATCTGCTCTTCGTTTCCCTGATCACAAGATTTGGAGATTCATCGCGTAAATATTATATACTAATGTAAAGGATTCTTACATTCTAGATATGTTAGTGATCCAAAAAACACTAACAGCTCATTAACTAGTCTCATTGTTAACTAGTGTCAGCCTATAGTTATTGGATGATCTATAGTCTCACCCTCGACCCGATCAAGCAACTCAGACGGGACATCACCATTGAGAATCTGAATTCTGAAGTTGATACAATTGTTGCTGTGCTCAGTAAGTTCGAAGACGCACCCATCTCCGGATCTGAGGTTGTTATCTCGAGCAAAATATTTCCAGCTTGAATCAAATCCTTTGAACGCACGATTGCCTTGATATTTCACTTTCCAGGTCTTGTTTTGGAAGGAAAGAACGACTGGAACCTCTGCTTCTGGAAGTAGTTGGTTGACAGATTTAGGAATCCCCTGAAGAGAAAAACAGTTGATTCATACTCTCTATTGTTCAAACAAAAACCATATCTGTTCAACAACCAATTAGGGACCAAAACTGAAAACAAGAAATACTAAACCTGAGGGAATTTGAAGCTCACCATGTTATAGAGTTGTGTTTTCCCAAGAATGCAGTGAAAGTAAGGTTTATCTGTAAAAAAGTAAGGTTCATCTTGTTCTTCCGTTGTGGCTGTATCATTTATTTTCATCTTATCCTGTTCTTCTTCTGTGGAATAGATTTCGTTTTCAGCTGCCAAAAAGAGAAAGCAAGAGGAAAGTTAAAAGCTCACAGAATTTGAGGCACCGGGATCATTCCCTCTACTGAAGAATAACTAACGTGGTCTTTACTTTCACCAGTTTTCTGCGGAGAAGAAAGACCCAATATTATCTGAGAGGAGCTCGAATGTTCGAATTCCATTTGAGTGTCACCAGTTTTCTGCGGAGAGGGAAGACCCGATACTATCTGGGAGGATCCAGAATGTTCCAATTCCATTTGAGCGTCTAGCTGAGTTGGTCTAGCAACATTAGCTTGGGGTTTTTCCATAGCTGTCGAGAAAGAAAACCAAGACAAATGGAATAAGCCACAGAGAATATCAAGCATAAAACTTCTCTTTACACAAAAGATATCATAGGCACATAGCATTTACGTTCATCAGCTATCTGTTGAGAGGAAGGACTTGATTTTTCCTGCAAGAACCCAGACTGTTCATCAATGGAGATACATTTACTCGCCGAAGGCTCCATCTAATACAATGTACAATGGATTTCCATTTTATATTGGTAATAAAGAAGCTCACCACAAGGATGAAACTGCATGAATAATAACTGGAAAGCAAAAAGAAACTACATACATGTCTTTGTTTTACCTTGCAGGTTACTTTGAGTAAAACAGAATTGCACCTAGTTAAAATTTCAAGTGATGTTTTTTTTTTTTTTTTTTTTTGAATTAGGGCTAGTTTCAAAGCTGGATGTAGTGAAGTTACAATAAATAAGGATAATGGCATTTTACGCATTCAGCTCTGGCTCAAACGCCACTTGAGCAGTGATACAATTCTAAGTTAAGCTTCCTAAACACAAGCATCAGACTGCATTCACAATGCATAGTACGAAAATAGTGAGAGCGCAAGCCACTTCAACAGCTCAATGCTTAAAGACTAATCATCAAGATACTGGGTTTCAGTGTAACGAATACCTCTTCCAAGACCTAATCTGTACTGGATGTGAAACCCATTCCACAATCACCCTAACCGAAAACAATGCAATTTGAGAGACCAAGAAGCATACAAGGGGATGAAAATACTACACATTTGTGGTACGTCTAAACCGGAATCAGAGAAACAAGTAAAGGTATCAAACTGCATTATGTATTCAACTTGAATCCAAGTAAGATGGTGAAGATATTAACATCATTATAGCTAAAAACTCTGTGAACCCAAACATCATAAGGTTAAAAAATGTATTATTTTTACATAAATTATAACTAATAACCTGAGGGATAATAGATGTACCTTCTAAGTTCTAACCCCTCTAGGGTTTGTGAGTAAAACAGACCAAATTAGGGTCAGCACACTATTCAAAGTTGGCAAGGAACTTACAGTAGTGATGGATGAACAACTGAAAAATTAAAACTAATAGGGAAACCACAGCCACATTTCATAATAAGTTCTGAAACTAAGGTTTGTAAGCTGTTTACACTGATGGGGAATTAAACCCTAAAAAAGTTGAACTGAAGTAGACTAAAAAAGTTAGGCTTACGAAGAAGAAGTTAAGTGTTTACTTCTGTTGCATTTATCAACCATTGAAAAAAACAAGAAAATGAGAAAGAAGAGAGAGAGAACCTTTTTCCTCGTTTTTCTTTATGCGTGCAAGACTTCTCTACTCTCTAGTCATTTTCCAGGCCAATAAAAGGCGATGAGCCATGAGATTGTTCGTAGGACGCCTGGACTTTACAGGGTTGACTAGGGCAAACCGGCCAAATACACATATTTACAACTTTAAGGCTGTGATTTGTGAGCCATGGTTTATCCGCCGTATCAATCCTGTGTACGCAGATATTGATTCAAGATCCTTAGTTTATTGGATATGTAGGCCTCCAGGTATTAATTTGTATCCGCAGATATAAAATCTTTTCGCAACTTATTGCAAATACAATCCAATATTGACTGATACGAAACATAAAACGCATATAAAGATTAGCACCTGCACAAATATTTTTACACATATGCACAAAACGCATATAAAGGTTAGCACTTGCACAAATTTTTATACACATTTGAAAAAAAAAAGATGGAGTGTTATTGTCTCTAACATTTACATTGGTTTTTCTATCAAGACTTCTTACATCTTGGTAAAAATGAAAAGAAACGAAGTATAAAGTGATTATATTAAATTGGAAATAAATTATACAAGGATATGTTGTACCTTATAATCATTTGAAATAATTTGATTTAAGAAAACTGACACAATATAATCCAAAATATTCATCGAATTTTTTTTTTTTACTTTTATATGTAACATGGTTTACCAATTCGTCTGTCGTCTGATTATCCTTTATATAATTATTTTTATGATAGCGTGTGGAACTTGTCTCATTCGTCTTTTGGTTTCCATTATCATGGTCGATATATAACAAGGAATTTAATTATCTATTTTAATAAAACAACCAAGTTTTCTGAATCAGTTTCGAAGTAGACTCTGTGCTATTGTCTATTCATCATTTATGTCGTCATCATCATTGCCCAAGTTTTCACCGTTGGAGCAGGTGATCCCTAGAGGTTGAGCCAAAGTTGCAAAGATCATTGTCATGGAATACCTGCAAATAAAACCTACCCCAGAATGATATGGGTGTCATCTAGATGTTCTACTGAAATCACTGTTCTAGTTCGGTTTTTATGGTTTGGGTTGGGCAGGGGTGGTATATCTGGTAAATAAGGGGTTAAGATTTCATCTGACTAAGCAAATTCCTAGCTCAACTGAAGCGATATATTTGGACAATATTTGTTGGTCGTTCTTGTTATTGGCGATATATGAATTTGTTTCTGGATATGCATAAAGACCACAAGATGAAATAAAAGGAGGTGATGATGTGAGATAGGCCTTTGAATGGTAGAAGTTATGGAAGTGTTATAACCATCACATATCTTACTAATAGTAGCTTCAAGTATGATTCCCAAAAAATTAAGTTGGCTTACAAATTCTGCCCTTAATTTTTCTTTCTTTTGTAAATAATTAAGAGTAGAAAACAAAAAATTTAGTAGAAAATTAAGAGTAGAAAGTAGAAAATTTTAGTGATTTTTTTTTGATGTAAAATCTAGTTTGAAAAGTGCGAAGAGTTAGTTGTTGGCGATATAGTCTCTGTCGAGTGACAGACTCTTTGCCGCTTATTCCATTTCTCATTATGGCGCAGCTAGTTTGTCCAGCAACCTGACTAGGATAACTAACCTATTTGAAAATGTGCATGGGACTTGGCTTTACCAATTTTAATAGGTTAAATCGATGAAAAACCGTTACCGACCGAGCCGATTCGGATCGGTCCAAAACCGAATCGTGACCAGGCTGGTTCTGTGACGATTACCTTAATTATAAATAGTCGCAGCTTCAAATATTATAGTCGGTTTTGGGTAATGACCATTATACTTACCTGCTCATTCACATCCCCGTCACACCCAATGCATGCAAGTATGAATTCCAAGCATTCCTGAAAACCCCCTTTTTGTGCTTTCCTTGAGAATTATGTCAACATCTATTTGAGTAGGCTTTCGTAGCCAATACGGATCAAAATGATTGACTATCGTTTCATAAAACATTGATAGATATTTGAATGTAGTTTTTTACTGTGCAACTGTAATCGTTGGTGGAATCCGTTGATACCCCATAACATAATATTCGTAGGGTTACAATAATATTTTATCTAGAAACCTCGTGTATTTTATACATCATACTGATAATTAAATAGAGGTTGTACTCCATAAGTCCCGTACATCCTTTATAGCAAGTGGCGCACAATGTGGAATTGATGCTGAAAATATTCATAAGAATACACATATCCAGGAATAAAATAATCATGCATCATCTTATCGTGGTAAAATAATCGCCCTCGCCACATCCATCTTCTTTGAAAAGTTTGTTTGGCTCTAAAGACCTAAGTATTATCCCTGATTTTGCAACATAGTGTTTCGACGCCTTCTAACCACGACTGTCTTTTCATTCAATTGTTGTAGAAACTCTGTATTTTTTCTTGCTCTTCCTTGTACCAATCCATGTCTATTTCCATTTCCATTTCTGAAGAGTCAAAATCAGAATTCATGGTTGTAAAATTTGATAAAGTGAATTTGAGAAAAATTGATTTGTGAAATAGGGGTGAGATTTGAGAGAATTGAAGAAAAAATAAATGTTCGAGTTGATTTGAAATTCATTGTTCATACAACATTAGTCGTGCGAAAGACTTCGGTTTCTGGCAACGAATGTTGTGTCACTCAGTTAGTTTTACATCGTAGGGATTTGGTTTTATTCATCCAGCTGGCTTGGAAAACTATGGGATTTGCCAAGTTCCTTATGAATTTCCCTTAGAGCAAGCACTATGGTGAGTGTAGTTAACCGAATTTCTCTATAATCTAGCAATAGGCAATCACCATGATACCAACATTTGCTAGATTGTAGTAGTTAGCAAAGCGGCTGATGGGAACTGCAAGTTTATAGTGCTAGTAAGACATGGTGCGGAAACCCAACATCCACCCTTACGGAAACCTACTTTCCGCCCAGTATTAGTTTTTATTTTTGATATTTTACTTCTTAAGCCAGAAGTTCCCAATTAAATCTAAATCCAACCACACAATTCGGTTTTGGTGGAAACTCAGTTTGCGCCAAAATTATTTATGGGAAATCCAGTTTTCACCTCCAATTAGGCAAATGCCACAGTGGTTGTGCCTTTTTTCTCTCTTGGCTTAGATGTACCTTTGGTTTTCCGCCAGGGAAAACAACTCCATAATGCTTGCTCTTAGCTTCTATGCCACCTCCTAGCTTTAGTTTCGATCAATGTGTTAAAAGGACATTCGGTGGGCTGGATCTACACCCCAAAACCACCGTGCTACACTTCTTCCACTCTTGTTCCCTACAAGTTTTCCTCGTGTGATATCACATTTTAGACCTTTAATCCCCTCTTTTGAGATTGGCAGAGGACTTATTTGTTCTATGACACTTTATTATGGAAAATTTTCGGGAAGGCTAGCATTTTATGAGGCAGTTGTAAGTTGTAACCTCTTTTTAATTTCAATATATTTCCTTCTCCTATCCAAAAATACACAAGAGTCTATTCATACTGGCCTTCAGTTCGGGGGTATTTTCGTAGATTTCACGACACATCAAGGCAATTCTGCAATCACATTCTCAAACCCTAGTCCGCTGTATATAAATTTAACATCTATCACTTTCTTCACCCTAGACTGCCTCTAAATTTTCTGTTCTACATCTATTTGTTCTTCCATTTCTCGTTTGAATTTAAATAGTTTGGTATTTCGCCATGAATCAGTAAGTAGCAATCTTCAATTATACTATCTATGTTTTGTTTTTCCTTTGAAACTTTAGATAAACAAAAAAGAAGAGATGCAAAATCAATCTGAAAAAAAGAAGAACTTCTATGGACATGCGGTTTCCTCAATTTCAATGGATTCTCGCTTTTTCTCGTTGTTCTACATCTGATTTCAGATTTTTTCTTTTTTTTTTCCTTCTGTTTTATATAATTTAAATTAGAGTTTGCTCAATGATGATTACTTGCTTTAACCACACTGAAAAAAGAATTATTTTGGAGTGAACAATTGAATCTTTCTCTTCTTATAATGATGTACGTAGAAATATTAATCAAGATCATTTCAATCTTAATATTGTTTTAATGATCCTTTTCATTAAATTGTTGGGATTAGCAATAATCCTACCTCTTATTGATTAGGTGAAATGTTTATTAAGATTGAAAACTGATTTGATGATTTTCTATTTGTATTTTTATTATGATTGAGATTTTTTCTTTTTTAGTAATTCTGGAATTTTTCTCATGTGGACAAACTGTGCCCCTTATCTGAGAGCAATTGCTACTATTTTCATAATTTTTGCTTGTGTTTTTTCTTGGTATCACATGATTTTGAGTTAGGATTAATAGACTTGTTGAGTGAAAATTGTTTCACCAAAAGGCACAGCAGGGGATTGATCTTTGCTTGTGCAAAAATAACACTGATGTTACAATTCTAGATTATAAATACAACCAAATCAATGCTAGGGGTATATGACAGCACTGTAAACTTTTACTGGATACTCTCAGGGTTTTATTGCAGCCCCTACGCCAGTACTATAGTAGAACCATGGATAATAATAGGTTATTGCAGTGTAGTTCTTCATGAATTTGAAAACAAAGTAGATTCCCTTTCAACCAAAATGTAAAACTAATTAACATTATGGATCTTCATGACCTTGGATTTACTGGATACCCCATACACTGAACAATAGGAGAACTGATAATGATTTCATTGAACAACGTTTAGATAGAGCTCTAGCAAACAATGCTTGGTTTAATGCCTTCCCCAAATGCAACATAACACATTTGTCTCCTTTACTTTCCTGTCATGTGCCTATTTGTCTCAGTAACTGTGTTAATTAGCATGATGGAGCTAAACCATATGGTCCTTGGATGAACCATCCTCAATGTATGTAAAAACCTTTTATCCTAGAATTGTATGCTTTCTAGTATTAGGTTTGGGTTAGTTATTTGTTAGGGTATATATATATATAGTTAGGGTTTTGTTGGTGTTTTATTTTTAGAAGAACATAAAATAGAAAAAACGCATACAAAAGAGAAAAGAAAAGAGTTTTAGCCATTAGAGAAAAAAAAGGGTTGGTTTTGTTTCCTTGCTTCACATACCAGCTTATACTCATTCCAAATTGACTTAACAAATCTAAACAGTCATCCTGTAATGTGTGTATCTCTTTATTAAATCGTTCGATTGTTATGAAATTTGAATATATTGTGTTACTCTGAATAATAAAGCTATCGTAAGAATTTCATGAGGATCAAGTTCAATTTACTACTGCAAAGATTGAATAAACTAAGACTGCAATATGCTAAATTCAGACTCTAGACGCTCAACTCTTTGTATGATTTCTCAATATCGGTATGTCGGATTGAGCTGAAATTTTAGTATGATGTTTTTATATATATAGGTAATCTACTGTAGAAATTTTATGAAGATCTGAGCATTTTAGGTACCTCAAATCATAAGAGAATCGTGACTGAATCCTGAGTGTTAATGCTAGAAGCAGTCATGTTATAATGTATATAACTCTGTAATAAACCGTTGGATTGAGCTGAAATTATAGTACGATGTTTGTATACATATAGGTAACCTACTGTAGAAAATTCATGAAGATCTGAGCATTTTAGGTACCTCAAATCATAAGAGAATCGTGACTGAATCCTGTGTGTTGATGCTGGAAGCAGTCATGTTATAATGTGTGTAACTCTGTAATAAACTATTGGATTGAGCTGAATTTTAGTATAATGTTTGTATACATATAGGTAACCTACTGTAAAAATTTCATGAATATCTGAGCATGTTAGGTACCTCAAATCATAAGAAAATCGTGACTAAATCCTGTGTGTTTATGCTGGAAGCAGTCATGTTCTAATGTGTATAACTTTGTAATAAACTGTTGGATTGAGCTGAAATTTTAGTATGATTTTTGTATACATATAGGTAACCTACTGTAGAAATTTCATGAAGATCTGAGCATTTTAGGTATCTCAAATCATAAGATAATTGTGACTGAATTATGTGTGTTGATGCTGAAAGCAGTCATGTTGTAATGTGTATAATTCGGTAATAAATCGTTGGAATGAGATGATTTTTGGATTTGAGTGAGAACAGTTGTGTTAGACTGTGACAGAGTTCAGTAGACTCATAGACGTACTCACCTAGTATAAATGATGAAATTTTGAGTGTAAAAGTTAGACAACAAGATATCACTGGGTAGTAATAGTTGTTGTTGTGCTTGTATTTCATCTGTTTGAGACTCGTAGTTGGCTCGACTACCGGATGTTGTTGGGCGATGACCGAGGGGTCGTCTAGAAGATATGGATTTATTATCTTGAGTGGGATCGACAACACTTATTTTCTGACGCATGGTTGGGAATTAAGTGGACTACACAAGAGTTGATACGTGTCATAGTACGGTTAGAGATTGAAATTATAGAGAGGAGATGTCGATTAATTTTGTGGGTGGGAAATCTGTTTTATTACATGTTAACCTCTATTTTTTGGTGTCTCCGTGTCTTATGCATAGTATGAGGTTTTGTAACTATTTTTAGTTGTCGAATCTATTTTACCAAGAGATACTCCTATAAACAATTTTCGTATTTTGTCGCCATTTTAAGGAGTTGGGTTTGTTATGTTATTTGTAGATTTCTTTATTTTAAGTAAGATTCTTATCGTTTAATTTATATAACCGACCAGCTTAAAGATCTTTTATAACTCTCGTCATTTTTAAATAAGACTTTTTTTATAAAAAAACCTATTAATTTTCAAGAGCACGATAGCAGGATCTCCATTTGTTGGCTTGAAGGTTTGAGTGTGTAAAGTGTTCCATGAGTATACCGCACTTCTATTTTAGGGCGACCCACCTAGAATTATGAGGTGGGGCGTTAGAAAGTGGTATCAGAGCTTTTGGTTACGGAAAATCCTTGGGAGAGGGTGTAGGGTCTTGTTGTTTCACATAAGCACAAGTTATTTCTAGGAGCACAGTGATTTATTTTTTCTTTTGATGAAACTGTGTGTTGATTGTTCCTTGGTTTCTTTGTCTTTAAAAGAATGAATGGAGATAGGAACAATAGGACTCGAGGTCGCGGTAGACTTAGAGGTGCTACTGGGCGAGGTCGTGGCCGAGGCCGTGGTCAAGATGAGAATCTGACTGAAACTTCCGTTGAATAGAGTGTTGAGTATCCTCTTTATGGGGGAAGCCATAGTTCTAGAGATGATACGAGGTCTGGTAGTAGGACTAGGTCCTTTGGTAGTTCCAGGACGATTCGGGTTGATGGGGTGACGGCGAACCTCAGGTTATAACTCTAGAGAATCTCCAGACGATGATGAATAATGCGATTACAACAGCGCTAGATTAGAGGCTTGGACCACGTGAAGGCAGGGAGAATATAGAGACTGCAGTAAGAAATGAACCACTCCCTAGTAAGAGACACCAAAATGGGATGTCTTGGGTTCAGTATTACCAGGAGTTTCTGAAGATGAAACCACCTACATTTAGTGGAAAGGGAGGTGCAATCGAAGCACATTAATGGTGCAACAGAATGGACAAGATACTATCTCAATTTGACTGCTCAGGAGCATCTAAGCAGAGAGTGGCTGCGTTCCAATTGGAGGAAAATGCAGCAACCTGGTGAGAGTCCATGAGTAGGATAGTTGAACCTATGTAGTGCCAGTGGATAGTTTCCAAACAGTTTTTCCTTGAGTATTATTTCCCTCCTGTCGAGCGTCAGGAGATGATTAGACAATTCGAGAACCTACGACAGAGAGAGGATCAGACGAGTGTGGAGTATGAGTGTGAGTTTGACCGACTTTCATTATTTTCTGCACACCTCATCCCTATAGAAGAAGATCGAATTGCGATGTTTTTGAGTGGTTTGAACGGTGGGATTGCTCGTCATATCATTGCAAACCCTAGTTTTGATACGTAATGCCAAGGTTGTGAATTGTTCTAGGGCACATTGCTTGAGGATTCAAGAGGCAAAGAAGAAGAAAACTAGCATAGTGGATACTAAGGGTACGGAAAAAAGGGAGAATAAGTATGAGAATGCTAGTGGTCAGAAACGTCATTTCCACCAGGGTAATCAGGGTTGGAAGAAACAACGAGCAGACGAGGGAAATAGTAATACTGGTGCCATAGTCCGAACCCCTCAACTAATGAGAACAGAGGGATACGTATTTAGGGGACCATGTTATCACTGCCAAGAACAAGGACACAAGGCTCGTGATTGTCCAAAAAAGCGCAAAACTATAACGGAAAATGAACGACGTCAAGGACAGAACCAGCCACAGGGACGAGGGCCTCAGCCTTGGTTGAATGCTGTCATGCCTCGGAAGGGTGAGGGACCGGTGGTAATGCTGGAAGGTACTTTCTTTATTCATACTCGTCATGGTAGAGTATTGTTGGATACTGGAGCTACCCATTATTTTATATCTGTTATGTTTGTGAAAACGTTGCATGTTGTGTTAGAGAAGTGTTCTTATGTTGTTTCATCACCGATGGGTGGTTCAGCATCTATCGATCACATGTTTAGGTCGTGCATTATTCGTATGGGCACTATAGATTTTGTTGCAGACCTTTTTGTTATGAATTTAGATGTGTACGATGTGGTCTTAGGCATGGAATGGCTTGCAGCGCATCATGCTAGGTTAGACTGTTATGCTAAGACAGTCACTTTTATTATTCCTGAGGAGGGTGAGATTGTCGTGTCCGGCTTGATGGGGAGTTCACAACAGACCAGTAGGTTGTGTAGTGCTTTACTGGAGGGGTCATCATCAGAGACTTCACCTTTGGAGTTTATCGAAGTGGTATGTCTGTATCCAGAGGTGTTTGGGGAGATACCTGGTTTGCACCGCAGAGGGAGGTAGATTTTTGTATTGAAATGGAATCAGGCATTACACCTATAGCCAAAGCCCCATACCGTATGGCACAGGTGGAGATGAGCGAACTGAAGAAACAAGCGGAGGAATTGCTAGGTCAAGGCTTCATTAGACGAAGCAGTTCTCCATGGGTGCACCAGTGTTGTTTGTGGCGAAGAAGGACGGGTCGTTGAGAATATGTATTGACTATCGAAAGTTAAATGAGGTTACAGTAAAGAGCAAGTATCATTTACCAAGGATAGACGATTTGTTTGATCAACTAAATGGTGCAAAGTCGTTTTCCAAGATTGATCCGAGGTATGGGTATCATCAGGTAAGAGTTCGTGAAAGTGATATTCCCAAGACAGCTTTCGTGACTCGTTATGACTCATTTGAATTTTTGGTGATGCCTTTTGGGTTGACAAATGCACCGGCAATATTCATGGATTTGATGAACTATGTGTTTCGTGAATGTCTGGATAGTTTCGTGATTGTGTTCATAAATGATATACTGATTTACTCTAAGACTTCCGAAGATCACGAAAATCATTTTCATCAGGTACTTAAGACTTTGAAGGTGCATCAGTTGTATGCCAAGTTCGAGAAGTGTGAGTTCTGGAAGAAAGAAGTGAAATTTTTGGGTCACGTAGTATCAGGTTCTGACATATCTGTTGATCCCTTTAAGGTTCAGGCCATATCGGACTGGAAGCAACCCAGAACAGTGACTGAGATCCGTAGCTTCTTGTGGTTGGCTGGTTATTACCGTAGGTTTATTCAGGGATTTTCAGTTCTGGCGGGTCCCTTGAAAAACCTGACGAAGAAAGATGTTCCTTTCAAGTGGAGTGTTGAGTGTGAGCGGGCATTTTGTGAACTTAAAAGCAAGCTGACTTCTGCACCGGTTTTGATCATTCCGGAGAGTGGAGTGAAGAAGGTAATTTTTACTGATGCTTCGATTTAGGGGTTGGGATGTGTGTTGATGCAGAATGACAGGGTAGTTTCCTACGCTTCGCGACTGTTGAGACCTCATGAGCGAAACTAACCTACACATGACCTTGAGTTGGCCGCTGTGGTGTTTGCGCTTAAGATTTGGAGACATTATTTGTATGGTGAGAAGTTTGAGCTCTTTTCTGACCACAAGTGTCTCAAGTATCTATTCTCTCAGAAAGAGTTGAATATGCGTCAGAGGAGATGGATGGAGTTAATAAAAGATTACAACTTCAAGTTGGAATATCATCCAGGGAAAGCTAACGTGGTGGCTGATGCTCTGATTCGACAGCCAATGGGAATAGTAGCTTCGTTGATGGTACAAAAGTGGAGTATGTTAGAAGTGGTTTCTTGTTTTGATTTCGACATGGGTACGACCAAAGGTCAAGACTTTTTCTTTGGTAGTATGGTTATCGGTCCATCTCTATTGCGTCGTATTGTGGAAGCTCAAGATGAGGATGAGTGGTCTAAGAGTCAACTAGAGAAAATACAGGAAATAACAGATAAGAGATTTGTTGTTGGTCAAGATGGTGGGTTGAGGTATCGTGAAAGGTTATACGTACCAGACGTTAAGGATTTGAGACGAACAATTTTAGATGAAGCACACCGAAGCAAGTATACTATACATCCTGGTGGTAATAAGATGTATAAGGATTTGAAGCGGCAATATTGGTGGTCTGGGATGAAGCGTGATGTAGCAGACCGCGTCCGAAAGTGTCTGACTTGTCATCAAGTAAAGATCGAACACCAAAACCCAGCTGGTAAGTTGCAGCCTTTACCTATTCCGGAGTGGAAATGGGAAAACATATCCATGGATTTTACTACTGGGTTACCGCGATCGAGTAAGAGTCACGACACAATCTGGGTGATAGTAGATAGATTGATGAAATCAACACATTTCTTACCTGTCAAGACAAACAATTCTGGTGACAAGTTAGCTCAGTTGTACATGGGTGAGATAGTTAAGCTTCATGGTGTCCCAGTATCTATCGTTTCTGACAGAGATTCATCTCTTACATCACGGTTCTGGAGGAGTTTTCATACGTCTTTAGGGTCTTCGTTGAACTTTAGCACAACATTTCATCCTCAAACTGACGAAAAAACCGAACGTGTGAACCAAGTACTTGAGGATATGTTGAGGTGCACTATTATTGATCTTGGAGGTAGTTGGATGAATCACTTACCTTTAGTGGAGTTTGCATACAACAATAGTATGGCATACCTTGTCGTTCACCTTTATGTTGGACAGAAGTTGGAGAATCCAAACTCACGGGTCCAGAAATTATTCGTGAGACGTCCGAAAAGATTGCACTATTTAGAGAAAGATTGCGCACAGCACAAAGTAGACAAAAGAGTTATGCGGACAAGAGACGCCAGGACCGCTAATATATAGTTGGAGACCTAGTTCTTCTCAAAGTTTCACCCATGAAGGGTGTGTTACGTTTTGGTAAAAAGGGAAAACTTGCTCCTCGTTTTATAGGACCATTTCCTATTGTGGAAAGGATTGGGAAGGTGGCTTATCGTCTCGCTCTACCAGAAGTGCTAGCTGTGGTTCATAATGTTTTTCACGTATCTATGCTTCGAAAGAATGTGTGGGACGCAGATCAACACTCAGTAATAGACTATCAGGATCTGGAATTACAGAAGGATGTATCTTATGAAGAAAAGTCGTATAGAATCATTGATCGCCAAGAGCATGTCCTTCAAAGGAAAACCATTTCCGTGGTTAAAGTTCAGTGGCACCATCACAATGACAAGGAAGTCACCTGGGAACGTGAGGAGGACATGGTGATTCGTTACCCTGAATTCTTCAACAATCTGGTAAGTACGATTTCATTTCGAGGACGAAAACTTTTCTTTTTAGGGGGGAAGATTGTAAAACGCCTTATCCTAGAACAACATGCTCTCTAGTATTAAGCACAGGTTAGTTATTTGTGAGATAGTTTAACACTACGTGGGGTAGAAAAGTTTGAGTAGTTTTAGGAAGACTAGTTAGGGTATATACATATAGTTAGGGTTTTGTTGGTGTTTTATTTTTGGAAGAACATAAAATAGAAAAAACGCACACAAAAGAGAGAAGAAAAGAGTTTCAGCCATTAGAGAAGAAAAGGGGTTGGTTTTGTTTCCTTGCTTCACATACCAGATAGGTTTTCTATCTCTTATACTCATTGTAAATTGACTTAACAAATCTAAACAGTCATCCTGTAATGTGTGCATCTCTTTATTAAACCGTTAGATTGTTATGAAATTTGAATATATTGTGTTACTCTGAGTTATAAAGCTACCGTAAGAATTTCATGAGGATCAAGTTCAATTTACTACTGAAAAGATTGAATAAACTAAGACTGCAATATGCTGAATTCAGACTCTGGACACTCAACTGTTTGTATGATTTCTCAATATTCGTATGTCGGATTGAGCTGAAATTTTAGTATGATGTTTTTATATATACATGTAATCTACTGTAGAAATTTAATGAAGATCTGAGCATTTTAGGTACCTCAAATCATAAGAGAATCGTGAATGAATCCTGTGTGTTGATGCTGGAAGCAGTCATGTTGTAATATGTATAACTCTGTAATGAACCGTTGGATTGAGCTAAAATTATATTATGATGTTTGTATACATATATGTAACCTACTGTATACATTTCATGAATATCTGAGCATGCTAGGTACCTTAAATCATAAGAGAATCGTGACTGAATCCTGTGTGTTGATGCTGGAAGCAGTCATGTTGTAATGGTAATAAACCGTTGGATTGAGCTGAAAGTTTAGTATGATGTTTGTATACATATAGGTAACCTACTGTAGAAATTTCATGAATATCTGAGCATGTTAGGTACTTCAAATCATAAGAGAATCGTGACTGAATCATGTGTGTTCATGCTGGAAGCAGTCATGTTATAATGTGTATAACTCTGTAATAAAATGTTGGATTGAGCTCAAATTTTAGTATGATGTTTGTATATATATAAGTAACCTACTGTAGAAATTTCATGAAAATCTGAGCATTTTAGGTACCTCAAATCATAAGATAAAAATGACAATTCTGTGTGTTGATGCTGAAAGCAGTCATGTTGTAATGTGTATAATTCGGTAATAAACCGTTGGAATGAGATGATTTTTGGATTTGAGTAGGAACAGTTGTGTTAGACTGTGACAGAGTTCAGTAGACTCCTGTACATACTCATCTAGTATAGATGATAAAATTTTGAGTGTAAAAATTAGACAACAGGATATCACTGGGTAGTATAGTTGTTGTTGTGCTTGTATTTCATCTGTTTGAGACTCGTAGTTGGCTCGACTACCGGATGTTGTTGGGCGATGACCGAGGGGTCGCCTAGAAGATATGGATCTATTATCTTGAATAGGATCGACAACACTCATTTTCTGACGCACGGTTGGGAATTAAGTGGACTACACAAGAGTTGATACGTGTCATAGTACGGTTAGAGATTGAAATTATAGAGAGGAGATGTCGATTAATTCCGTGGGTGGAAATCTGTTTTATTACTACATCTTAACCTCTATTTTTTTGGTGTCTCCGTGTCTGATGCATAATATGAGGTTCTGTAACTATTTTTAGTCGTCGAATCTATTTTACCAAGAGATACTCCTATAAACCATTTTCGTATTTTATCGTCATTTCAAGGATTTGGGTTTGCTAGGTTATTTTAAGTTTTATAAGGGTGCGAAAGCCTACTTTAAATTGGGGTCTGACCCAACTTACTATTATTTTTCAGGGAACGGTGGCCGCGGAGCAACCTAACTAGTAGAACGACTTTTTATTCCGGAAAGCTACATCATCTTTGTCTTCAAGGTGCTTAAACAACCAAATGTTTTATAGTTGTTTTTAAGTCTAGATTTCTTTATTTTAAGTAAGATTCTTATCGTTTAATTTATATAATCGACCTGCGTGTCGAAGATAGACATTTGTTTTAAAGATCTTTTATAACTCTCGTCATATTTAAATAAGATCTTTTTTTAAAAAAAAAACTATTATTTTCAAGAGCACCACACGATATCCGGATCTCCATTTGTTGGCTTGAAGGTTTGAGTGTGTAAAGTGTTCCATGAGTATGCCACACTTCTATTTTAGGGCGGCCGACCTAGAATTATGAGGTGGGGCGTTACAGTGTAAAAAACTTATAAAACCTTTTTGGAATTCTGAATTAATGGCTCTCCTGCTTTCCTGCTTTTTTAAATTCGAACTTTTGGTAATATAAATTAAATATAGCTAAAATTAAACAACTAGACGATGTTAAGAAAAACAGTACCATGGATAATAAGGCAAGAGATCTAGCCCATCTAACTTCTGAATTAACTAATTGATATAACATTAAAGAGGAATTTAGCAAATTCTTGCCCTATGAGATAAAGACACTCAATTTTTTCATGGATATACTAGGCAGAGATATATAAGAAACAAGATAGATACTCTAGAAGATCATTATGGAATTTGGCTACATGAAAAACAAGAAATAACGGACAGTCTAACCCAACACTTCAAAAACATATCTAATGTTGTTAATCCTATAGTAGATAAAAATATAATAGACCTCATACCTATCAACATCAATGAAGCCACTTTTAAATAGACTAATATCTCCATACCAATATACCTGTATACCAGGTAGACAGATAGCAGATAACATCATTGTAGCACATGAACTTATCCACAATATGAGGAAGAAGAAAAACCTAATGGGAATAAAAATAGACATGTCTAAAGCCTTCGATAGAGTATAATGAGATTTTTTAATACGAATTATGAAGAAAATTGATTTTTCTAACAAATGGCGTAAAATGATATACCAATGTATCTCTACGACAAAAATTCCTATCCTAATGAACAACACACCTTGTGATGCTCCATATGTGTCTCATCTTCTGTTTGCGGGTGTCTGTCTTGTGTTTTGTGAAGCCAATGTTAACACTAGCAACAATCTTGTTAACATTTTCACTGAATTTGGTAATTCTTCTGGTCAATTAATAAATATGAACAAATATGAAGTGTTTTTTAGTGCCCATACTAATCCTATTTTGATAATTGAAATCTAGAATAATCTTGACATAAAAACCATTCCCTTAGAAGATAAATATTTATGAGCTCCTTTATTTACTAACATGTCCAAAATAAAAATTTTCGAACCTATTGCGCAAAACATGAATATAGAATTCTGGATGCCAAAAGAAGAACCTCACTACGACAGGAAAAACAGTTATGATCAAAACTGTAACTAACACAATAAGTAACTATCATAACATGTTTTAAACTAACAATTTTTTTTTGCAAAGACATAAACAAAATCCAACGTGACTTCTGGTGAGGAAAAAACATTGAAACCCCCAAAGGGTTATACCTCAAACAATGAACACATATTTGTAAATATTTAGAAAGTGGTGGATTAAGACTTGAAAACATACATCTCCTCAATAAGGCAATGCTTGCCAAGATGGGATGGAGATTAAAACAGGATCCAAAATCTCTTTGGGATAAAACTCTGGAAGCAGAATATTACCTAAATACTAATGTAATGTACATTAACACCCAACCAAAATAGACTGACAACTGGGTGTGAAAAGGAATTAAAAATTAAATAGAACTAATCCATAACAACTACTTCTAGATTGTAGGGAAAGGTAATAAAATTATAATATGGTCAAACTTCTGGATACCTAACAAGAAACCATCATTCCTAAAACCTGATCTAGGTAACACATATTTAAATTGGGTAAGTGATTTGATAACTAAAGAAAAAACATGGGATATGAATAAACTTAATATGTGTTTTGAAACATAAATACTATAATTTTTAACTAAAATTCACATACCAACTAATGAAACAGATGATCAAATAATATGGACCCTGGAAAATGATTAATAAATTTACGGTTAAATCTCTCTATAACAATTTAAAATACATTAGAACTGATAGCTAACTGGAACCATATCTGGTAGTTAAAAGTCTTTCCCTCAATAATAATGTTTATTTGGAAAATTGCACAAACCATTCTGCCCAATAGTATACGTATTGCTGCAATATTACCAAACATAAACATAACTTGTCAACTATGTAATACCCACAATGAAACAGTAACTCATCTTTTTATAGAATGCAACTTTGTAGTTTAGATATGGAACCACTTGAATTTTCAGATAAACTATGTTAAATAAAATACTAATACCTGTCATGAATGGATAAATAGCTGGACCAATAGTTCTGAAAGAGATAGTAGTTTCATAGTTTGGGTAGAACTTTGTGGTACTATATCTTGGCATATTTAGAAAGCCCGTTGTAATAAAGTGTTTAAAAAAGAAGATTAAAACAGTTTGAGAACTGCTGAAAACATTGTGGAACACTTAAACTGTAGCAAAAATATCCAAGACAGTAATTATAATACAAACCAAAGCTTATAATATGATCATATGCAAGACGTTGATCTTAAATTAACACTCTTAAGTTGTTGGTACTTCTCAGGATTTTTCAGATACATGATTAGTATATCCATATCAATGCTTCCAGATGTAAGCGTTTCTGGTATTGGGCTGACTCTAATTGATGCTCCAGGTATCTGTAAAGAAGCTAAAGGAAACTCCTCATGATGGAACTCTAATTACTTGTTAGAACATGAAGGATTTGAAGCAGCTTTTTCAATAGGCAAGGAACTCAGTGGAAACCACATTGAATTTCAAAGTGATTCAGAATTTGTGCTTAAATTTCTTGTTGGATGTATGCTCAAGCTAAAGCTGAAAGATTCAGAAACTACTCTTTTTTTGGAAACAACAATAGTAATTTGGTTAATTTCAAAGTTAAGTCCTTCAATCGAGTTAGTAGATTTGAAATTTTTCTCCCGTCTGGCATTTCTAAACTTTGTAATCAATCTGTCTTAAACAATAATTGACAATGAAAACCTCATCAACCTAATTCGAGACCTAAGAAACAACCCTGATTTGAATTGGTCTTTATTGTACCCCAAACATTGTGGTACTCTGCACTTTATTTTTAATTATCTATTATAGAAAAAATGTTGTCTGACTTAACATCAGTGTCAATCAGAGTCGTCTTATAGGCTATGTCATTGCTTAAAGCCCCAAATTGTTGGGCCCAATTTTTTTAATTTTTCATTAATATGTTCCAATATATCTCTAACTGATGTTCTAGTTTTAGGTTTTGAGCTACTACAATTTTAAAATTGATTAAAATAAATTTAGATATAAGAAATAAGAATTGATATAGGTTGAGATTTTGTTATTTTTTTAGTTTTGATTTTCCTTGTCAACCCTTCTATTCTATTTTATCACATCCAGCTTTGAATTATTGATGGGAAATATAAATTTTTATTGTTGGTACCTAAATTTTCTCTAAAACTTACATTTGGTACCAACATTTGTCTAGGTTGGAATTTATTACCTAGACCGTACATTTATCATTAACTAATTTAAATGTAAATTTGTTGTTAACACGTTTTTAATCTTCAATGTAACTTTAACCTTGAGGCAATCTTTGATATATGGTGCAACGGATAATAATGAAAAGATAGAAAAGAGATATTTTTTTCAGACTTCAATATATTCCTAGGAATACCACATAAAAGAGATATTTTGTTCAGACTTTAAAATATTCTTAGGAATATCGACTATGAACAGTAACAATTATTTAGACTTTACTCCTGATTATAAATAATAATCAATTAAGTTTAACAAAATTTAATAATATAAATTGTATTAATCAAAATCAACTCAAAAAAACTCTCTCAACTTTCGTTTTTGGAGCTCCTTATATAATAATTCCTGTTAAATTTATCAAAAACCTAAAAACTTGTTTCCCAAGGTATCTAATGCCTTTAGACAACTTTCCTGACTTGTTAAAATTCTCAAAATAAAATCCTAAACAAATCTAAAATTACCTTAAATAATAAATCCAAAATTAATTATTTTCTACTAAAAATATCATTAATAAAATATAAAATATCATTAATAAAATACAAATAATAATAATAAAACAATAGATTTATTTTCCATAAATCTCCCTTCATCATTCTACCGGTGTTAAGATTGGTCCTCGAATCTTGTCGGTACCATGTTTTGCACGTGTAATTCGTTGACGATAATCTTCAAACATATGAATTGATGTCGTAAAAAGAAAATCTATGCACCGTATAAAAACATGAGATATGATGGAATCCCAAAATGGATCTTCATAAGATGATTCAACAAGTTCTCCCTTGTTAGGTATACACGGAAGACCATTCCTGTAACCCAATGATCAACAAGATTATTCTCAACCATAGGCAAAGAAAATATAACACTATCATAAATTACCAATTCATTAAGTTTATTAAGATCTAATGACTCACCATAAAAATCTTGTGTGAACTGTTGTTCTTCTTTGCCAATCAACACATACAATTCACCTGCATATACAAATTGCTTAAACGACAAGAGATTGGTAGCTTATCCAGTAGATGGTTAAGGAACAATCTCTTTCCTGGGTACAAGTAATATACCTACGTCGTTACATAAAAAGTTATAGGTATTCTTATACCCGTCATGACTACTTTTCCTGTTAAAACTTCCATGAACCATCCAATAACAAGTGACAAGCATCCATACTAGTGACGTCACACCATACTTTATCTTTATATTCATGACCAATTGAAAAGGATATCAAGCAACGTTTATTTACCTTTTTCTTATTCTTTTTCTTAAGCCAAGAAAGCTTGTAAGGATGTAGATGTTCCTTGGTTTCCCGCTTGAATATTTTCAAGACCTCTTCATCAACAAGATTCTCTCAACTTCCAGAATCAATATCTAGACGTCAAAATTTTCCTTCGATCATACATGTTGATTGGAATATATTGTTACACACACATATGTTGCCCTTATCTTTACGTGGAGTGAGACAACTTCTTCTTACACAAAGTTCACTACTTTATCTCCAGCAACTACTTCATCAATAGGTTCAGAATCATCCTCATGATCCTCTTCATAATCAGTTACCCATGCATCTTCACGGTCGTCTTCAGTGAAAAAAACCTTGTTTACTCATTCTACTTTGTGACAGTCACGGGCTTTGTTCCCGGATTCTCCATACTTATTACACCTGCCTCCAAAAATGTTGACTGGGGTTTTATTTGGTGCAAACCAAGAATTAGGTTTACTAGCAGTACTAGGTGTTGAAGTACTACAGTTACTTGCCGGAGATGCTGCCATATTAACACCCAAATTTGAGCTTCTACACCCCACTTGTTTATCTATCTTCCTTGCTCTATGATGTGCATCCGAAATAGAACAACAATCAAACATGTTGAGTGTATCCTGATTTTGATGAGGGAGACCACTGATATGTTTGTAATAGTGGTAAATAAAGGTTTCAAACTCTCGAACTTGTGAAGACTGAATTTAGATTTAATAAATTAATTTTTTTACTAGACCATACACAAATTATGAAAATAATATTCACAAATACTGAGGTTATGGATTTCACCATTAACCAATTAAAGTGGTTCAAACTAGTTAATATTCATGCAATTTTTACATTTAATTTGATTCTAAAATATTGGAATAAGTAGATTTTCAAAATAACAATTGTATAACAAAAGCATGGAACATCTAAAACCTAGGACAAAGCATGTACCATCTAACGAAATCACAATTGCTTAACAAAAATCATTAAATCAATTTTTAATCAAGGCAAATAATCATAAAGAAATTGCAAAAATTAATTGAAATAGAAATATACCACTTTTATTGAAACAATGGCTTCCTCCGTCACCTCAACATATGGGGTTTAGCTCATATTGCTCAAAACACCCTCAAAAGTTTGGTACATAGCTCAAAATGTTTTAAAATAACGAAAAAGAGTGAAAATAAAGAAAACAGTAAGTTTGCAACGTTACAGACCCACTGTTACATGGGGATAACTGTTTCCTGAAGCTAAAGATTGCAAATGAAGATATCCGTTGCAAAGTAGCTTTAGCAACGGAATCTTCAAAATTTTTGCCACGGAACCTTCAACCCTTTCGCAGCGGAATCTTCATCTTCTTCATCATGATCACGAGCATATTTTTTTCTGGATTTTTGATTCTTCGTTTTTGGACTCTCCAGACCCCCCCTCAAAACTCTACAATCGGCTTCTTATATATAGTACATCAACCATAATCCCCCAAATATTTTTGAAATCAATTCTCTTTTAATCACATGTCATAAATTATTC
>JAJJMC010025602.1:759853-820401 GCA_023531435.1 Papaver californicum | reverse complement strand
ATATTTTTGAAATCAATTCTCTTTTAATCACATGTCATAAATTATTCTCGGGATTATTTTTTTCCTGATTTCTTCCCGATTCTGTTTTACACATTATTTTCTGAGCTTTGAGAATATCTTGCTGCTGTTTCTACCTCAGACAAATATCTCCAATAATATCTCACACAGAATCAAACCCGAGAGAAAATATTCTTCTTCCCGTTTTTCACGAGAAACATTCAACCGAGTATTTTCATTGGTTTTTCGAGTCTCCCTTGTTTTCTAAACTCTTAGTATTAATGGCAAGAGAACATCTTGTCTTAACAGTCTCAAATTAACCCAAAATTTCTCATTGAATTCTTCACAGATACGCAACTAAGAAGATCTCTCTTCCCGCCCAAATTTTGATTTTGAATATCAAATGGGTTCCTTTAACAAATGAGTGGGTGCCTTTATCCAAGTCTGGGGTGCCTTTAACACTTTTGTTAGAGGTGTTTTAGCACTTTTTAGCCAATTTTCCCATGAATATTTATTCTTCCTACACATACATAAAATAACACAATTAGTATACAATCGAACAGTATCAATATAAAGAATTGAGACAAAACAGACATAAAAATGTGTCTATCAAATACCCCCAAACTCATTATTTGCTAGTCCTCGAGCAAATCTAATATAGAAATAAAAATAAATCCTAACTCACTTTTGCAGGCATCGCGATTGCACTTAGCGTGTGCAATAAGCCTTTAAACCCCTAGGTGTCCCTAGTGGACGAGTTTTGTCTCGTGAGGGTTTACAAGAGGTGTACCCACAAAACCTTTACTCCAAATTCTAGCTACATGATTGAGGATATACACTAAACAAACTATTTAGTTGGCATACTAAACTTTTCGGCTAGGGGAATCATTACCGTATATGAGTCCAATTGATGTACATGAGTTTTCACTCAGCGTACGAAAATTCATACAAGAATTCATAGCACTAATTAAATAGTCATTCAACCACAATACTCAGAATCTATCAAAGTACAATCACATGAAAAGATTTAGAAGATGAATATAGACAAAATGAAGTTTGCACGTCTTGACTAAGGTGAACGGTGTTTCCCATATCTATTTGAAGGTCACTGCCATGATGAACCTTAATGGATTGAGATACGCTCCCACTCGTCTTAATCCTTATACTAATATCGACTCAACTGGTATATACAAGGGCCCCAACGGTCGATTTATTGAAAATAAAATAATTATCTTTATACTGACACCATGATTAGATCTTTTGAATCTAAGCGCATGGTCCTTTTCAGCATATTACATGATAGTTCCCATGGATCCTGCATTCCACGCTTGCTTAGGCGACGGAGACAGGGAGAACACACAAATATTGCTATCAAAGTGTCAATACTCGATTTTTTTTTTTTAAAATAAATAATACAATAATGGGGCTTGATCTCTAACACTCTACTTCATCCTGGCGGTGATAACAATTCGATATCGGTGCCCCACCAAATCACTTAGAGAAGCACAAAAATTACAAAAACAAAAACAGAAGGTGATATGGTTGAGATAGACTCCGATATATGGTGACAACTATCATGTTATTTCTAACACCTTAGCTAGGCATCCTTTTATGAATAGACCATTTAGCTGGGCACACCGATTCCTATAGAAAAAGAGCTAAGTTTCCATCTACCTAGAATGCTTAGTGTCATCCTGAATTGTTCACAAGTTTCTAGACTTTGGAGTTTCATACTTCACTAAAAGTTTCTCCCTTACCCCCAAACTTAAATCTTACATTGTCCTCAATGTTCTAAAGATGAATGATTAAATATATGAACAAGGAGAAACTATTACCAATTGAAGGAAAGGAGTTAAGGAAAGATTTACCGTGTCGCATGAGCATGGGTTACCTCCCAAGAAGTGCTAAGTTTAAAGTTTCAGCCAGACTAAGAAAGAATTAGTCACCTCATAAAATCATAGAGCAATAGTCGGAACAATTGTGGATCTTCTGAATAAAACAATACTATCCAAAATAGAAGGAAACTGCAGCAGACCCAAAAAGTGTATAAACAGAGTACAACCTTATCCCTATATAGTGTATTGTTTAAGACAACTACATCTAATTGAGGTTCAGGTTCGGGCTCTATGAAAGGGTCTAGATAAATCTCTTTAATATGAAATTCCCCATATGTAGGATCCGAGGGATCAGGTTGTAGAGTCTGGAAAAACTCAAATAATAAACTTAAGGCACATAATAATAACCTGAATAATTGTGGATCTTCAAAGTCAATCAGATTTAACCCACACAGTTGACTACTCTTTAAATGGTAGTCATTCTTAAGTAAATGTGTCGATTCCAATCTCCTAAAGTAATTAGGCTTACTCTCAAAACTTAATAACTGACACACTTGAAATTCAAACGTTCCCACATGTGGAACAAATTTTTTTGGTGGGAAAACAAAGTCAATCTTGGTATTATTTCCTAGGTAAACCACATCGACCAGAGGATGAGTTTCTAACAACTGAATTTCTTTCTGGACATCAACAGGCTCAGGGAATCTAGTTTCAAGATGATCTTGAAAACTGGTAGAGGTATCAATTAGTTCATGCACATTATTAGGAACATGCAAGTCCTCTGGGTATTTCGATGCAAAGTGATCCAACAAACTTGAGAAGCACACAATTCTAACCTTAAATTAGGTAACTTTTGGAAGTCAATGGGTCTAGAAACAACCTCTAAGTCGGGTGAATGATCTTGTGAGATAGATTCATCTATGGGATTAGGCAAATCATCTACACAATCATCCACAGGGTCATCTATATATTCTGTGTGGAACGGAGAGTCACTACAAGACTGATCATTATTATCAGCATACAATCTCTGGTATGCCAGAACTCTCAATCTTTGCTCCAAACTAAGCGACATGTGTTTATAATACTTCTCATATATCATTAGAGGTGATTATTCTACAAAGGTATTTGGATCACTAGCTTTCAACTTCTCGAGGGCATCCTTCAAAGACAAAGAATCATCGGTACCCCCAAACTTAGGGTTGACATTACTCTCAGATGGACTAAAAACTTTTGGTTGGATTCTAGGGTCCTTAAGGTTAGAACTACACTCATTTTCCTCTATCATATTAAAATTCTCTAAGAGTCTATCATCTTCGTCAGAGACTATTGTCTTTGAATCGTTAGACTCTAAATCACTAGTCTCAGGACACAAACTCGTTCCTATAAACCATTATCGGTTTCAAAACAAGAAAATTCTGCACCGTCTGAAATAGTAGTATCTCTAGTCAAATCCTTTTCCTTTTGAATATGTGAATAATCATTAAAATCATTTGGATTTGAAACAGAGATAACACTATCATCATGAAGCACAATTGGAGTGACAATTTCTTGATCACTCTGCATATATATTTCAAGTTCTTCACCAATACTATCCTCATCATCATAATAATATGAAGATGTTTGAACCTCGTCTAAATAAGTAGTTAGACCAGCTTCTATTCTTCCAAACCTATTGAATCTAGCAAACAAAAAGCATGATGGCTCCACTTAGATTGTTTCTAGACCAACTTCTATTCTTCCAAAAGGCAACTAGTTACAGTTTTAGTGAATCTCTCAGAACGATCTGAATTAGATTAAGTCGAATAGAAACATGATAAGCTCTAAGGAGCTTTGATAACCCTGCCTCTTTGGCAACTTTTCCTTGGGTTACAAGGCGGCTCTAATCAACTTAAAATAATATTCCTGAACTTTAAGTTGGCTAACAAATTAACCCATACAGTCCTTTTGAATGATTTTCCAATAAGCTCGTTACCATATAGGTCTCTTTCTAGTCAAATTTTAGGATTAGGTTCACGTTGGGTAACGTGTTCCTAAGGCGGGAAAAAAGGAAACGGTGATGAAATCCGAGTCCTTATCTTATATGGCCAGTCCTTTCCCTTTACTAGAAAATAAATTCCGTATTCAAGTCCTCAACATATATGCATTACGAAAGAATACAGAAAACCCACTGACAGGGGATTCGTGGGTGGTTAGAGTCTTACCTCCCGTACCAGACGGGCGATGAACCGTTGAAGTCGACTCGGGCCACCAACTCCTATGTCAGTGTACGAACCCGAGGGGCCGAGACAATATCGTAATTGTCGTCCTTCCCTTTTGCAGTTTATATTTAAATAACCTTCCGTAGGGTTTAAAAATTAATAATAAAGTTCAAAGTCCAAAGTCCAAAAATAGAAAAATACCTAAAATAATTACAAAAATAATAAGAATTTCCTAATACAATTTTCTAAAAAGAAAAATAAAAAATTTAAAGAATTTAAAAAATTTAAATTTTTTTTAAAAAAATATGGTCTTCTTTTTCCGTTCTTTTCAATTTGTCTTCGATTCCAAGTCTTTAATCAATCAATATAGTCTTTAGCTCCAATTTCTTTTTGATCTAAAACCTGTAATAAAAAGAAAAATACCCAAAAACGTAAAATAGAACCAAAAAAATAAAAATTTAACTAAACTAACTAACCTAAAAAAAATCTAAAGACAATTCTAAAAACAAGTCCGCGTCGGCGACGCCAAAAATTCATATGTTTGTAATAATGGTAAATAAAGGTTTCAAACTCTCGAACTTGTAAAGACTGAATTTAGATTTAATAAATTATTATTTTTACTAGACTATGCACAAATTATGAAAATGACATTCACAAATACTGAGGTTATGGATTTCCCCATTAACCAATTAAAGTGGTTCAAACTAGTTAATATTCATGCAATTTTTACATTTAATTTGATTCTAAAATATTGCAATAAGTAGATTTTCAAAATAACAATCGTATAACAAAAGCATGGAACATCTAAAACCTAGGCCAAAGCATGTACCATCTAACGAAATCACAATTGCTTAAAAAAAATCATTAAATCAATTTTTAATCAAGGCAAATAATCATAAAGAAAATGCAAAAATTAATTAAAATAGAAATATACCACTTTTATTGAAACAATGGCTTCCTCCGTCATCTCAGCATATGGGGTTTAGCTCATCTTGCTCAAAACACCCTCAAAAGTTTGGTACATAGATCAAAATGTTTGAAAATAACGAAAAAGAGTGAAAATAATGAAAACAATGAGTTTGCAACGTTTATAAACGTTACAGACTCACTACTACATGGGGATAACTGTTTCCTGAAGCTAAAGGTTGCAAATGAAGATATCCGTTGCAAAGTTAAAAGCTTTAGCAACAGAATCTTCAAACTTTTCGCCACAGAACCTTCAACCCTTTCGCAACGGAATCTTCATCTTCTTCATCATGATCACGAGCATATTTTTTTCTGGATTTTTGATTCTTCGTTTTTGGACTCTCCAGACCCCCCCTCAAAACTCTACAATCGGCTTCTTATATATAGTACATCAACCATAATCCCCCAAATATTTTTGAAATCAATTCTCTTTTAATCACATGTCATAAATTATTCACGGGATTATTTTTTTCCTGATTTCTTCCCGATTCTGTTTTACGCATTATTTTCTTAGCTTTGAGAATATCTTGCTGCTGTTTCTACTTCAGACAAATATCTCCAATAATATCTCATACAGAATCAAACCCGAGAGAAAATATTCTTCTTCCCGGTTTTTCACGAGAAACATTCAACCGAGTATTTTCATTGATTTTTCGAGTCTCTCTTGTTTTTTAAACTCTTGGTATTAATGGCAAGAGAACATCTTGTCTTAACAGTCTCAAATTAACCCAAAATATCTCATTGAATTCTTCACATATACAGAACTAAGAAGATCTCTCTTCCCGCCCAAATTTTGATTATGAATATCAAATGGGTGCCATTAACAAATGAGTGGGTGCCTTTATCCAAGTCTGGGGTGCCTTCATCAATTTTTGTGGGTGCCTTTAACACTTTTTTTAGAGATGTTTTTAGCACTTTTTAGCCAATTTTCCCATGAATATTTATTCTTCCTACAAATACATAAAATAACACAATTAGTATACAATTGAACACTATCAATATAAAGAATTGAGACAAAACAGACACAAAAATGTGTCTATCAACCACCTACATAATGAGCGACTATTTGCTCATCTAACTCTGGCAAGTCATTAAGAGAAAGTAGTCGATAAAACTATTTAATGTACTCGTCTATTGAACGTGCTCCCTTGCATAGGTTTTGCAGCTGCTGGAATATCAAGTCATTATATTTATATGGTAAATATTCTGCTCTCATGTGTTTCTTCATCTTCTCCCACGCGACTAACTTCTGTTTTCCCTTACGAATATGTTGTAGTTTGTGTTGTTGCTACCACGAGTTAGCCCTTCCATGAAGCATAGTTTCTACCAATGAAACTCGTTTGTTATCTGGTACTTCTTCAGATTTCAAGACTTCCCCAACCGTATTCTACCAAGAAAAAAACTCATCTGGCTCTAAACCGCTATAAAATTCTAGAATCTCTAATTTATTCCTGCCTTCCAGCAATCAGAAACTTCTCATTGAGTCATTCTACCTTTGTGATGTCCTCTAAAAAAGGGTTCTCATTACCCTCTTCTTCTTCTTCATTTCGAATATTACACTTCATATCTTGGATGTCTTCCATTAATTCTTCTCTCTATACATTAAGATCGTTCGGAACAAGTCCTCGACCTCGACCAATTACTCGTTTTGGTGGCATCTTAATAACACTAGAATTGACTTTTCTCTGGTAACCAAGTGATGCAGTAGAAAATAATGAAAACACAGAAAAGAGATATTTTGTCCAGACTTAAAAATATTCATTGTAATACCGACTATGAACTGTGATAATTATTTAGACTTCGATTTCCCACCTATCGATAATAACCAATTAAACTTAACAAAGTTTAATGCAATAAATTGTATTAATCAAATTCAACTCAAATAAAGACTCCCAATTTTTGTTTTTGGAGCTCCTTATATAGATAACTCCCAATAAACAAATCCTAAGCTTATAAAAAACCTAAAACCTTGTTTCCCAAGGTATTTACTACCTTTAGGAAACTTTTCTAACTTGTTAAACTCTTAAAATAAACTTATAGACTATAACCTTGTTTCCCAAGGTATCTACTACTTTTGGTGATATATTTTTCTTCTAAAACTTTGTATTCCTACACAAAACGAGCATAATCCGAGACATATAATACTTCCATCTATCACTATAAAATTCAATCGTTGAAAATTAACTATTAATTTTAAGATTGGTAGATGATATCTCGGATTGTGTTCACTCTTGGTAGGAATGTAGGGTTTTATAAGAGGTATGTATCATTAAAATATTAACTACAAATTTATTGTTGTTTGAGTTTTATAGAAAATTGATGCAAATCTTGTAGTATGAGAATACGATTGTTTAATGGGTTAATTACACAATATCTCATGATATGAATTATTATTTTTTAGCACATAAATGTCTTTTTTAAATATAATTCTTATTATATAGCATCATGTTTATATTTTCTTATAAGTATTATTTTTTTGCATATAATTTTTTTATGAGTTCGACATTTTATGAAGCATTTTTAAAACTAACTTCTTTTCTTCAAATAATTCATATAAAACATAAATTTCAGTTTAAAATGCTAATTATTTTCGTCTAAAAATCAAGAAATAAAAATTTGAATTAATTTTTTCATATTTGATATAGATAAATATGAATGGAAGGATAAAAGTGAAATGTTGATTGGTAGAAAATCCTGCATATTCGTACATTAAGTGATATGTGTTAAAATTATATATAAGGATGTGGTTAAAAACATATGTTAAAAAGTTGTATGCGCAAACGGTATTAATTACTAGCTCCATATATGGGTAAACATTAATCTTTTAAATTATTTTTTTATGTACTAGTGACTTGTACAAGGTTGTAATTTTGAGTAGGGTTGCACATCGGGTTGGGTTTGGCCCCATCCGCACCCGACCCGTCAGTTGGCGGGTGATTGAAGTATTCACCCGCACCCAACCCTCCGTAAGACGGGTAAGGTCGGCTACGGGTGGAGGCAGGTCACCCGCCCAGATTCCCTGTTAAACCTATATTCCTGTTAACAAATAAGGTTACAAGACCTATTAACAAATTTACATAGAACCCAAAAAGACTTAAATATTGTTTACAATCTTCTATTATAAGAGTGGTAGCCCACTTAACACTAGATTTAGAATCATTGACAAATTTGGTAATAGCTTCAGCCCCCTTTGAAGTAAACTGGCTTCAGTTCTTGCTCGCTAGCCCATAATATTGCTGCAAGAAGAGCCTTAGCTTCATCTTGTTGAGCATCTAATGTTGTGATTGGGATTGTTTTGGCACCCCAGAAGTTCCCTGCATTATCAAGAAAAATTAAACCAAGTCTAATAGTACGTTTTGAATATATATAAGGAGACATGCTCTAGTCATTAATTCAGTTCATTACCCTCAAAAAGTTTAAAAGGAATCTGCATTCTTCAACATCAAAGAATACTGTGATTGCACCTACAAAAAAGATTCAACAAAAGTAAATTTCCAACTATCAATTATAGCATTATAACAATTTTATCTATGAGAAAAATACTCTGATTTAAATGTGAACAATACAGTATGTGGAATCAAGCATGATATGAATTGTGTAAGAGAGAGAGAGCAAACTTTTCGGTTGTTCAACTAAATATGCTTCCCTTCTTGAACTTGGGCTTCTATTTGGCAAGCTTTCTTGTCAGATATAACTTAGCTTTCCTTTGTGTTTTCCTTTTGAATTCAAATCTTTTGGTGAGGTAGATTAGTATTTACCATTGAGAAGCAACATTAACAATCAAAAGAGCCTTTCTCTTGTAAGTGCTTAGATCCACATCATTTCTTCTAGCATCCTATAATTCAAAGTCACACACACAAAATAAGAACACAAGTACTTTTTTTGTAGTAATTGGGCATACATTAGTGTAATTGCATAAAACCACCCAAATTCAGTAGTGACCTTATTCATGGCTGCAAGTAGTGACCTCATTCATGGCCGTAATTTAAACTAACAAAACAAAATTACAACAATCATTTCCTTCACCTTTTTGATGGCTAAGCAGTTCCAACATTGTCCGTTGTACTTCCCTATCTCCATTTAGGTCACTGCAGTAAAACAAACTAGAAAAGGGAAGCCATGACTTCATAATTCAGATCCAATACTCAAATCCACATATATCTCAATACAGAAACACACACATAATCACTTAGAACTAGATGCCTACACACAGAATAACTCACATATATGATTCTTATACCACGAAACAAAAGAAAGATCTAACTGTTTGAATAAGGTATGGGAAGAAATGTTGACAAAGGTGACGAAACATCTGTTGTATGGCATCCTCTTGTGATCTCTACCCCTAGACTTCTTCTTCTTGTTTTGTTTAGGATTGTCCTCTAATTTTGTGAACCTTTCCTGCAACAAAATCACAAACAACCAGTAATTAGATTCACAAACACAAAGATTAAAAATCAACCCCTCCCAACCACCAGTCTTCCAAAAGTTAGGGTTTCCATATGAAATAGATCTAGGATCAAAACCCCTAAAATTTTTTTGGATCGTACTACTAGTAAAGCTCCGCTTACATGGTATAAAGAGAGTCTAAAAGAAAAATCTTATTTGCTAATTGAAGACTTTCATGAGATTTATAACTACTTTGAAAGTAAAATACTCCATTGATTTCTTCTTTCGTCTGCAAAATCTAAGTAAACGATAATAGAAATCAGTAAAAACTTGAGAAATTTAAACAAACCCTACATTCAGAATTAGATTAATCAATCCTAAATAGAAATAATTAAGTAACTCGACCATATATCATTAACATCATCTTTAAATGCATCTGTATCTTCTAGAGTACGAGATGAAGATTTGATTTGAATTTCAGGAGCAAAACAACTAGATCTAAGGTTATAAAGAAGGGTTTGCTTTTGATTTCTGATGATACATCGGTTTTGATTTTGAGATAGGTTCAAGATGAAGGTTTAATCTATGAGAATTAAGGCTCATATGTAAGAGAGTTGGGTAATTTTCTGTAAGTTTGGTTGTGATGAATGCGTTTGTGAGATAACTATAGGATTCTGGAGAGGAGACGCGAACAGAAGAGACTTTCTGGCGGGTTGGGCGGGTGGGTCGAGTGAGAGAAGGTGTCACCAGAACCCGACCCGCCATAATGCGGGTAAAGGAAATTGTCACCCGCACCCGACCCGTTTATCGGCGGGTCGGGTCAAAACTGGCGGGTGCGGGTCGGGTGGCGGGTCTGGTCGGGTTTGTGCAGCCCTATTTTTGAGTTTGCCTAGACCCACTGATGCAACGGATAATAAAGAAAATAAAGAAAAAAAAAGTTTTGTTTAGACTTCAAATATTCCTAGGAATATCGACAATGAACAACGATAATTATTTAGACTTCGGTTTCCCGACTTTAAATAATAATCGATTAAACTTGAACAAGTTTAACAAATTAATTATTATTAATCAAGTTCAACTGTTTAAAATAATACATGGAGGACTCTTTTATAGACTTGGGGAAAAACCCTAACTTGCTAGTCAAGAAAGGATGAAAAAAAACCTAAACCGACTCAAACCCTAATTTGCTATTTTTGGCAAATTTTGGTCGACCTTAAATAATGAAAGTACTCATAAAATAAAACTATTTGCCGCAAACGGCGACCCAAACGGACTTCTAACGAAGAAGTTATTAACAAAACAAAAACTTTCCTAAAATAGCAAAAACGCCTGTTTGAAGCCCTAAACGATGGAATTTGGCTAAAAAATTGAAGACCATGAGATGAAGTCATGTCATGTTTTGATCGTTGGCCCGTTTTCAATCAAAATGGACCCCTCTTGAGCTAAATTACGACACCCAGGTCTTTAGCCTCCAAATAGGCTATAGCCTGCTCATCTGCATCATTCTCCTGGGGTTGAGAGAAATTCGTCCTCGAATTTTCTCGGTCATCATCAAAATTATCACCATTATACGACACCAAGTGTTTGGCATTAAAAACATCATAAGTCCGGATGTGACTTGGAAGCTTTAACTTGTAGGCATTAGGATTAATCTTCGCGACAATTTCCAAGAGACCAATCTTGCGCGCCTTCAGTTTTTTATACTCGCCAACTGGAAAACGATCCTTTGTCAATATTGCCCACACAAAATCTCCTACTGCAAAATCCACAACTCTGCGTTTCTTATCTGCTGCCTCCTTATATCTCTCATTAGCTCGAAACAACTGTTCTTCAGCCAACTTGTGAACCTGTTGCAACTGTTGGATACATTCTTCGACACGAACTTCAATTATCTTCAGATCAGGAACATGTGCTAAATCTACTGGTGCTCGTGGATTGTAGCCATAAACAACCTCAAACGGACTCATACCCAGACTACGGTTTACTGAACGATTAAATGCAAATTCAGCTTGGCAAAGTTTCTGATCCCAACTCTTCGGATTGTCTCCAACCATACACCGTAGTATATTACCCAACGAACGATTCACAACTTCTGTTTGTCCATCACTTTGAGGATGATACGTACTACTGAAGTTAATCCTTGTATTAGCTAATTTCCACAAGGTTTTCCAGAAATAACTAAGTAATCTTGTGTCTCGATCACTAAAAATTGAACATGGAAATCCATGTAGACGATACACTTCATAGAAGAAAAATTCAGCTACCTTCAGTGCATTAGTAGTCTTCTTGCAAGCAATAAAATGGGACATTTTTGAAAAACGGTCAAAAACTACAAATATTGAATCATATCCCCTCTGAGTTCGAGGTAAACCCAATACGAAATCCATGCTCAAATCTGTCCAGGGTTGACTTAGAACTTTCAATGGCATGTACAACCCTGCATTAGTTGCTTTTCCTTTTGAAACTTGACAGATTCGACATCTATCCACGAATTTAGCAACTCCACGCCTCATTGTTGGCCACTAATATGACTTCGAGACAAGTTGGAAAGTCTTATCCCTTCCCATGTGCCCCTCGTCATGTAACTCCTTAATAATCTTCAATCTGAGACTAGAATCAGGAATACACAATTGGTTACCTTTGAAGAGAAATCCTTCATGCATAAGGTAATCACTTTGTTTGCCTGAACTGATATCATCCATAATCTCCGCAAATTTCGGATCGGTTAGAATATGGTAAGAATATGAATCAAAATCAATTACCTCAGTTAGCATGGTGTTGAGTATCATACTCCTTCGTCTTAAGGCATCATCAACTTGATTCTGCGACCCAGCTTTGTGCTTCAGTACAAAAGTGAACTCTTGCAAATAACCATCCCACTTACCATGTCTAGAAGAAAGCTTATCTTGAGTGTTGATGTGCTTCAAAGAATCATGATCAGAAAACATAATGAACTCGTTATGAATTAGATAGTGACGCCAATGCTTCAAGGCTTGAACTATGGCATAAAACTCCTCATCATAAGTACTATAGTTGAGATTAGCACCATTCAACTTCTCACTGAAATACGCTATAGGTCGTCCTTCCTGACTCAAAACAACTCCAATTCCCACCTTCGATGCATCACAGTGTAGTTCAAACGGCTTGCTGAAATCAAGTAACACCAATAATGGTGCAGTTATCAGCTTTGTCTTGACAACTTCAAAGGCTTCGTCAGCTTCCTCAGACCATGAAAACTTTCCTCCTTTCATGCATTCATTAATGGGTGCCATAATGGTGCTGAAGTGGAGAATAAAACGCCGGTAAAAAGAAGCAAAACCATGGAAACTCCTTACCTCGTGTAATGTAGTAGGTGTAGTCCAATTTCTCACAGCTTCAACCTTGGACTCATCTACCTTGATTCCATCCTTGGTGACGACATAAACGAGAAATATAACTCGATCTGTCATGAATGGACACTTTTTGATGGCCGCATATAATTTCTCCCTGCGTAGAACTGAGAGCACTTCTCGAAGATGTTGAACATGCAAGTCCATGTTAGCACTATAAAGAAGAATATCATCAAAATAAACAACCAGAAAAGTACCGATAAAGGGTCTGAGTACTTGATTCTGATACGCATGAATGTACTTAGCGCATTGGTCAACCCGAATGACATAAACCATCCACTCATATAATCCTTCTCGAGTTTTGAATGCAGTCTTCCACTTATCACCTTCACGAATTCTAATCTGATGGTACCCACTCTTCAAGTCGAGTTTGCTAAACACCTAACAAGTCATCCAATCTAGGAATTGGAAAACGGTATTTGAATGTGATTTTGTTGATGGATCGACTGTCAACACACATTCTCCACGTTCCATCTTTCTTTGGAATCAGCAAAGCTGGTACTGCACAAGGACTTAGACTCTGTCGGATCAATCCTTTATATAGAAAATCTTCCACTTGACGACGAAGTTCTTTATGCTCCTTAGGACTCATTTTGTAATGTACTTTGTTTGGCAAGCTTGATCCAGGAACAAGATCAATACGATGTTGTATATCCCGGAGAGGTGGTAGCTTGTCCGGCAACTCGTTAGGAAAAACATCCATAAATTCCTTAATTAAAGGTTGAGCTACAATGTGAATACTACTTTCATTTGTTGTTCTTCTTTGCCAATCAACACATACAATTCACCTGCATCTTCTACCTCATCTTCAAACTGCTTAAACGACAAGAGATTGGTAGCTTCTCCAGTAGATAGTGTAGGTGCAATCTCTTTACTGGGTACAAGTACTATACATACATCGTTCTATAAAAAAATGTAAGTATTCTTATACCCGTCATGACTACTTTTCCTGTCAAACTCCCATGGACAACCCAACAACAAGTGGCAAGCATCCATACTAGTAACGTCACACCATATTTTATCTTTATATTTGTTACCAATTGAAAAAGAAATCAAGCAACGTTTGTTTACTTTTACCTCATTCCCTTTCTTAAGCCAAGAAAGCTTGTATGGATGTGGATGTGCCTTGGTTTCCAGCTTGAATCGTTTCACGACCTCTTCATCAACAATATTCTCGCAACTTCCAGGATTAATAATTAGACGACAAACTTTTCCTTCGATCGTACATGTCGACTGGAATATATTGTTACGCAACCAGCTGTCGCCCTCATCTTTACGTGGAGTGAGACAACTTCTTCTTACTACAAATTTCACTCATTTATCTCCAGCAACTACTTCATCGACAGGTTCAGAATCATCCTCATGATCCTCTTCATAATCAGTTACCCAGCCATCTTCTTCACGGTCGTTTTCAGTGAAAACCTTGTTCGCTCGTTCTGTTTTTTGACAGTCACTGGCTTTGTGCTTATATTCTCCGCACTTATTACACCTACTTCTAAAAGTGGTAACTGGGGTTTTATTTGGTGTTGACGAAGAATTAAGTTTACTAGCAGTACTAGGTGTTGAAGTACTATGATTACTTGTTGGAGATGCTGCCACATTGATACCCCAATTTAAGCTTCTACGCCCTAATTGTTTCTCTATATGTCTTGCTCTATGATGTGCATCCGAAATAGAGCAGCAATCAAACATGTTGAGTGTATCCTGATATTGTTGAGGGAGACCACCTATATAGCGATCGACTTTTTTCTCATCTGACTCTGAAAAGTCGTTAAGAGAAAGGAGTCGGTAAAACTCCTTGGTGTAATCGCCTATAGAACGTGCCCCCTTCCGTAGGTTTTGCAGATGCTGGTACATCAATCCAATGTAGTTATGTGGTAAAAACTCTGTTCTCATGTGTTTCTTCAACTTCTACCATGATACTAACTTCTGTTTTCCTTTACGACCGCGTAGCAGCTTGTGTTGTTGCCACCACTAATTAGCCCTCCCACGAAACATAGTCGCTACCAACGAAAATCGTTTGTTATCCGGTACTTCTTTGAATTCCAATACTTCCTCAACCGTATTCAACCAGGAAAGAAACTCTTCCGGTTCCAAACCACCATAAAATTCTGGGATCTCTACTTTTATTCCTGCCTTCCAGCGATCAGAATCCTCTGGTTGATTTATTCTACCTTCGTGATGCCCTCTAGCAAAAGGGTTAGTGTTATCATCTTCTTCTTCCTTCCGAAGGTTAAACCGACCCAGCAAACCTTGGACATCTTCAATGAATTCTTCTCTAGATCTCCATGGAATGAAACCTTCTGGACCTCCTCCTCGACCTCAACCTCGACCTCGACCCTGACCGATTGCTACTCTTGGTGGCATCTTATCAACCCTAGAATCGACTTTGCTCTGATACCAACTGATGCAGCGGATAATAAAGAAAAGAAAGAAAAGAAAGGTTTTGTTCAGACTTCAAATATTCCTAGGAATATCGACGAACAACGATAATTATTTAGACTTCGGTTTCCTGACTTTAAATAATAATCGATTAAACTCGAACAAGTTTAACAAATTAATTCTTATTAATCAAATTTAACTGTTTAAAATAATATATTGAGGACTCTTTTATAGACATGGGGAAAAATCCTAACTTGCTAGTCAAGAAAGGATTAAAAAACCCCTAAACCGACTCAAACCCTAATTTGCTATTTTTGGCAAATTTTGGTCAACCTAAAATAATGAAAGTACTCATAAAATAAAATTATTTGCCACAAACGGCGACCCAAACGGACTTCTAAGAAGAAGTTATTAACAAAACAAAAACTTTCCTAAAATAGCAAAAACGCCTGCTTGAAGCCCTAAACGATGGAATTTGGCTAAAAAATTGAAGACCATAAGACGAAGTCGTGTCATGTCTTGATCGTTGGCCCGTTTCCAATTAAAATGAACCCCTCTTGAGCTAAATTACGATACTCGGGTCTTTAACCTTCAAATAGACTATAGCTTGCTCATCTGCATCACCCACCAGAAATTATAAGACGGCCCTGTTGTCAGTGGTGTTTTTCTAGAAGAGTTAGCAACCATCAGCGAGCGCCGCCGCCTTACAATGCATTACGATGTCGCCGCTGATGGCTGTTTATTTTTATGGCATGCATAAAAAGCATTATCAAGGAGGACTGTCAAAGCTTAACTGGTTGTTTTAGTGGAATAGTTTTAACAGTATTGTATTACCCGCTGTAATTTTTGAACCCAATTTTAATAATAGCTACATCACTGTCAACTTCTATTTTAAGGACATACATTTCTAAGTCTATTCTAAATATGGAGGATATTAGTTATGAACAATGATCAAATATGTACCGTAATTGGTTACTATATTGTGGGGAATTAGACAATCTAAAAGAATTACAGGTGCTAGAGTTGAATGTACCACACATTTTCAGTTGCTCTTTCGCAGTTCCATTCATTATTTCAGTCCGATCAATTTAAATTATGGCAACAATGGATGATGGCATGGTGCAATTCCATAATAACATCCACTTCTTCACAATAATATTTTTTTTATTTATATTGTCAACAATTTTTATCCTGGCTTCATATCAACAGTCTTTTTCTTATGCAAATGCCGAAATATAATCTATATTTTCCTTTGGTAGTGTTGACCATCAGAGCCTAACGCCCATACATCCCATATTAGTTTCACAAAAAAACAAACTCTCTTAATAAAATCAATCTCATAACTTATACTGTGATGCTTTCATTTTCAGAGGCAAAAATAAAAAAAATAATAAAATATTGCTTTTTACACGATAGATTCAAGGAAATATTATGCTCATGTAAAAGCATAGAAATAAAAATTACTCTCATTCAAGTATATTCCAGCAAAGTTGCATTAGACCAATACCTCTAACAGATGGTGAATTTTTTTATTTTTTATAACACATGGAATTTTAGACTTTATTTAAGATAAATTTTCAATAGTAGATCCTTCAAAGTTGGAGGGATGATAAACTAAATACAAAGATTTTAAAGAAAGTTTTAACTGGACCTCTGGAATGATCTTTATGTCTGATAAGTGCATAATTTACATGATTTTAATGTCGAACCCATACTAATATTTGCTATAATTCGTGCATATTACTTGTAATCACTCGTGTTTTGTTTTATTTGTTTCTATTAGGTGAATCATCCAATAAGACGAAAGTGGCTACAAAAGAGCTAAGAAGTGAAGTACTATAAGTATTCAAGTGTCCCTAGGCCAAAGAAGAAGAAGAAAGGATCTCATTGCGACATGAAATGAGCAAGGAAATTGAGTTCTAAAAGTGAAGAAGGGTCAAAGACCAAGTTCAACTCGTTTAATTCCAGAGTTTCTTATCATTATCTTGAATGTAATTGAGAGCCGAAGCCAACGCGAAAAGAATGAGGTCATTCCGAGTTCGTATGAGGAAGTTATGAGCAAAACAGCCGAGAAGAAGTAAGTAAAACGCTCAACAAAATAATCGGTAGATAATGAGAGCCCATGCCTACCGATTATGGGCTGTTTTGTACCAAGAATATCTGTATACTTCAAAAAAATAATCGGTAGATAATAAGGGGGTCGAGACTACAAATTATGTACACTTTGAGAATATGAAATCTCTGTATACTTTGCAAAAATAATCGGTAGATAGGCGGAGAATGAGTCTACCGATTAAAGCACGACAGGATCCACTTCCAAGGCACGTTTTTAACTTCTAAATCAAGGTATCATGGTCCCATTAAGACTCTAACACCTAGATATGATGAAGACTATATAAGAAGACTTCCATAACCCTAAGAAGATACATTTTACACTACTTTGAAATTCTTGGAAGAGATCAACAACATAAGGAGCAAAAAATTAGGGTTTGGAGCGATTTCATCATCGTAATGAATTCTCTTACTCTTATGTATAACATGAATGCTTCTACATTCATGAGTAGCTAAAAACCAATTGATTGAGGATGAATTCTAAGTTTTAGACATGCTTTGAGTTATTATATAAATCTATTTTGAGTTCTTCATGTGATTATCGTTTGTTTATATTATAAAGAATGTTTAGGATTGATTGATAGATTGTTTAGATGACCAACTGAACTGATTTGTAGATTTAATCAAGGGCTAGTATTGAGTTGTGAGATAAGTAGTAGTCCATTGACTCTTACACAAGTAGATAACACAAGACCCTGCAAAGGGATTCTGTGGAGCAATTGTGTGTATGAACGATACTAGTAAGTGGACCTCGATCTAAGAGTCCAACTGCTTGGATTTACCTATAAATTCACAAAATATAAAACATTTTACCAAATTACACACTGAGTGATCTACTACTAGGGGGTTAGGACGAATAGATTCTGGTAGTCGAGAACTTCTGTATCCAGTGATATAAGGTATTTTGGGGATAACACTGATCTAGCTGTTATTCTACAGTTAGTGATAATCTATGATTAACAATGAGTAGATGAATGCACTAATTCAATAATTTTGTAGTAACAAAGAAGGATTCCTCGATCATAACTCTCTTTATTGCATACAACTTTACTTTTAATTGTTTTCTTCTCTACCTTGATAAAATCCTAAAACATACCCCCGTTTGTGACACTTGAAAACTGAAACACCTCGCTCCTCGTGGAAACAAAATTGACTTCCATTATATTATTCTTTAGTGAGTGGAAATAAGATCACTAATTTGATTGCACCCATGACACACATTAATGTCATAATTTCTATTTTTCTTAATAATTATTTAAAGTAAAATTAAACTGTTAAGATTTTATAACATAAGGTATTCCTTATACTACTGGAGATAGTTTATTAGCTATATGGTCCTACATTTACTACATGTGTAAACCCTCTTAAATAAAGATCTATATAATACTTCCATGTAAAAATTTTAACACCCGCTGTTTCGGATGCTCTTAGCTTGGGTTGAATGTGTAAGAATTTGGGCTGGAGGATATAATATTAGTGTTTTCCTATTTCAAAACATATTTATATTTAACCGAATTTACTAATTTGAAGTAAAAAAACTACCAGGGAGAAGAGGAGCAACATCACGGGATGGAAATAGGAGCAATTATACAAAAAAACAAATAAAATTGACGGTGGAGGAGAAGATAATGAGAAAAACATGACATGCAGAATTATGCCGGAGGAATTGTTGATTGAAAGTATTATTATTCAAAATTTTATGTGATTCATTACATTCAAAACAAAAGTAAATTCATTTTAGTATTTAACCTACTTAATGTACAGAGAGGCGGCAAGGGGAAAGACTTACTTTCTCTAGTTTATTAGAAAGAGAAAAAGCGGTGTGCATAACTAAAAAATATCCAGCAATAAGCATTGCGGCCACCGTTATAATGATCAGACCAGTGTTTGTTGTTGTCACAAGGTTCATATGTATACATTAAAGGACAAGGAGTAGCTAATGACATTGCAAATAATATTTATCTGAGAGAAGAGTTCTTACACAACTAGAAATAAAAGATTAGCCGTATTAACACCAGCAAACAAATTAATGTCTTTATATATTGACATTATAACAAATATTAAAGACATACACGAGTGAATGATACAGACACAAACTAAAGACAAATAACAATAAACATACAATTGTTAAGTGCCACCAGAAATATTATTTGAATTTTTTATAGTTCCTATGTCATTACCCCCCTTTATGTGTAAGGTAGCTGGAACAATAACCTTCAATTTGGACCTTAAAAGTTGAAACCTCGGGCAATGAAATCCCTTTGTAAAAATATTTACAATTTGATCTATGGCTCTAAGGATTTAAGCTTTACTAAGTCTCTGACATAGTGAAATTTCACCCTCAAGCTTTTCAGTTTAATGTGCATAACTGGATTGGAAGCTAGATATATAAAACTCACATTATCACAACAAAGTCTAGAGGGAGAAGGAAGATGAACATGTATATCCTTCAAAATTTGACATATCCACACAATTTTAGATGCAATAATAGTCAATGCCCTCTATTCAGATTCAGTAGAAGATCTAGAAACAGTTGCATGTTTCTTGGCATACCAAGAAAGAAGATTTGAATCAAAATAGACGCAGAATCCACCAGTAGACCTGCTATCTGAGATGACACCTGCCCAATCAGCATCATAAAAACCACGAAGAAGCATAAGACCCTTTGTAAAACAAATGTCAAGGTCAATTGTCCCTTTCAAATATCTGATAATTCTTTTGGCAGCAGAAAAACGAATATCAGTAGGATTGGACATATGTGACATACTTTATTAACAACATAAAAAAAATTCGATCGAGTCCAAGTGAGATAGAGCAAATCACCCACCAGGGACCTATATTCACTAGGATTTGAAAAGGAAACACCATCAGAAGTGATTTGTAGATGAGTAGCAGCTGGAGAATTACAAGACTTACATCCAACCTTGTTAGACTTTTTAGGAAGTTCGAGAATATACCTTGTCTGGAGAGAAATATGCCATTAGTATTTCTATGAACTTAAAGAAAATGCCTCTGTGTATGTATAAAACAAACGACTACCGAAATTGGTCAACAAACACAAAAGACGGTCAAGATCGACCAAGATTACCAATTTTGAATAAGTTAGGATTCACCTTAGCTAACTTAACATAACTTAATTATTAATTTCCTAATCTAAATAATTTACTAATATGACCATATTTCTTAATTTAATTATTAATTTCCTAATCTAAATATATTTTCTAATTATAATAATGATAAGTGTATAATTTACATTATTTGAATATCAATTTTTTAATGTTTTTTTTAGTTATTTTTTTTGTATTTTGTATATTATGTTCGTTTTATGTTTCGTAGGTATTATCGAATCATTTGGAATAAAAAAAAGAATTGTCGAAAAGGATAAAATTATCATTTCACCTATAAATATTATTTGCAGCCAACCATATACTAAGGGCCAATAAACATTATCTAAAGAAGTTAGGCAGAGGGTTGCCCCTTATCCATTTACTGGATGCTAAATCCTACCCAATTCATAACCTAAACCTAGTTCGAGCTATATCATTATTAGCTCATATTCTTTTCTAGCACCAGAACCTAAACCAGACTAGCACCGCAAGTCTCACGCCGGCGAATATCAGGCAGTGAATTTGTTCGATAGGTTGAGGAAACTCGAGTTTAGACAGAGAATAGATAGAATGGGTCTCTCTCATTTGAAGCTGTACAGAGAGATGGGTATCGATGTGGCTATGGGTTCAAGATTTAAACAAGAACTGAAATTAAAAGAAAGAACTAGTCGCTGTTGAAAGAAGTTGAAGATGGGTTTCATGGGTTCGAAGCTGTGGGTGTATTGGCTTGACCGAGAAGGGGTTGCTGTTGAAGTGGTTCGAGAGAAGAAATTCATGGGAATATATGGAAGAAGATGTATTTGAAGCTTTGAGTTCAAATTGAATTGGCAGAGAAGATACTGATGGTGGTTGTTTGTGTTGCAGAGAAATGAAAAGAATAGGCCATGTTGGTGAGTGTTTATTTGGTGATTGTGGTGTGGTGTGATTGATTGAATGGTTTGTGGATGTTGGGTTTGATTTATCTTTCAGGGAAGGATTTTAGGCGTGATTGAAGCTACAATCGAATCATGCCGGAAACACCAACAAGACAGGAACATAAGGTGCTTGATAAAATGTTCAAGTGAACTTCCGTATTTGAAGAAGAATTGAGGTTAGCTCGTCAGTTCCGCAAACTGACTAGCATTCAAGTTTTTTGGGCTCTGTTTGAATCTGATTTGGGCTATAAAGTTATGGGCTTCCTCTTTAAATCTGTTTTGGGTAGAGGATTGTTGGGCGTGACTGATTTTTGGAAATAAAAGAGTTAGGGTTTGATTAGGATTATAAGGGCAACTGCAGCGGGGCGAGCCGCGTCCGGCCCAAGAACATGGGTAATATGTTGGGGCGGTGTTCTAGCAACGCGTTTGGTGTTGGGCGGTGTTCTACCGATGCGCTTGGAAACACGGGCGAAATCCTAAGATAACGCTTGCTCGAGACGGTATTCAAACGCAACGCTCGAAATGGGGCGAAGTACTAACGTAACGCTTGGTAGTGGACGAAATTCTAGGATCACGCTCGACAAACGGGCGGTATGCCAGAGCTACGCCTGGTGGAGCGAAATGCTGGAAGATCGCCTGGCTAAGTTGGACATGTGCGAAACTACCGTGTAATGGGAATGGGACGGGCGGTGTGCTAGCACCACGCCTGGAATTCCAGGCGGAATCCTAGCATCCCGCCCCATTCCCATTTTCTTCTTCATCCCAAGCGAACCCTAGTTTTCTCCTGAATCCTCTTTTTTCACCACCAAACCCTCTTTCGCCTCCACTCTTCAACCCCAAGCTTGCCAAACGAAACTCCAAAGACCCGCCTACCATTTTGAGACTCCGCTCAAGCTTTTCTCAACCACCCAACGTAATCAAGGTATTTTGTTTTGTTTCTTGAAAGTTATATAAGTTTTTTAAATTAATTTTAGAGTTCATTGTATTATTAGGTTTTGTTAGTTAAATTGGTTATATATGTTGAATGATTAAACATGTGATTAAAAATTGATATATTTAGTTTCTATTAGAAATTGTAATTATGGAATTGGGACAATTTTTAGGGTTTAAATGTTGTAAATAGGGTACAACAAATTGTTGATCATTTGTTGAAATGAAGATAAAATTGATTAAGTTGTTGTTTAATATTAGTTGGGTGATGGTTAATTTTTTGATGAATTGAGTTGATTGTCTTGAAATTTCGGAATTTGGAATGTTTTATGTTTTAAAACATATGATTATGTAATTAGATAATTACTTATGTAATTATGAAATTATAAGGTATTTTCTTGATTTATTGATTATTGTAGATTTTTTTCTTTCTGTATTGTGAGGATTATTCATGATTTTCAATGTTGTATGAATTGTTTGGCCAGATGTCAAGCAGTTTGACGTCCAGATTCGTTGGCCGAAAGAAGAGGGCCAAGAAGACTAAAATCGCCGAGGCTTCAGAGGAAGACCATATTATTGAAGAAACAGTAGATGTTCCCGGATTGGAACACTATACACTCGTGGAAGATACTGAGGGTCACGCATCCACCAATATTCCGTATTCAACCGACGAAGAATTCAAGCTTTCACATCGTGGTTCCCTCAAATCCGTCCTACAAATCTACCAAGGTATTGTTAAACATGCCCCTATGGTGAAATATATTATTGAAAAGGGAGGATGGGACTGATTACTGACCTTAGATGTAGTTGATTCATCACATGCGCTTATTGACTATATTGTTGAGCGCTTTTGGGATACGACCAACACTTTTCACTTCTCGTTTGGTGAGCTTGGGTTCACTCCCCTTGATTGGGTAATGCTGACAGGAATTAGTATTGGTGTTGGTAGTACTGTTCCGTATGGCGCAGGGAAGTTCCAATTTGAATATGTCCGGGACCATATATTTCCCGAACTTAAAGACAATGCGGTCTGTAAAAGAGAAGGTATTCCCCAGCAGTGTGTCTCGGGGTCGGTCCTTCGCCTCGACTTTACTCCGTGCGGCACTTGTCTAGAATTCCGTTACTAGATAAGTAAGCCTCCCAAACAAAGTTTAACACAGCTTTGTGTAACTACTCAAGATCAAAACTCACAAGAAACTCAAGAACGCTCAAGAACACTCAAGAACAAGAGAGAATAATTTGAATGAGAGAAGTAAGTGTGTATTGCTCTCTTAACTTGGATTGTTGGATGATTACAAATGAGAATGACATCCCTGTTTATACTAGTTGGGAGCCAAGAATGTTCTAGAAAACTATCTAAGATCTATACAATGTATGGCTAAGATCTACATCTAGATTATTCTACTCTTATCCATAAATATCTACACTATTCTAGAATATTCTAAGAAAAGGAAAAATAAGAGAAGATTCTAGAATGGGAGGCTAGCCATTTTGCCAAAGGGGCTAGCCAAGGTGGTGCACAAGGGTGAGTTAGCCATGTGTTGAGCCATTTGGTGCACCCTTGTGACATTCTCCCCCACCCGAATTCGCAGACGTCCTCGTCGCGTTGTACCTGTCGATGAGATCTTTGTGTTGCCAAAGTAAGTCTTCATGTTCCCAACTGGCTTCACTGTCTGGTTGATCTTTCCATCGAACTAGATATTCTTTGTAAACTCGACCCGCTCTTGAGACACGTCTGTGTGACTCTAGGCTTGAAACCTGCTTGTCTAGAGAGGTGATCATATTGAACGGAGCCTTCTTGGTAATTCCTCTAGACTCGTCATCTTGATCCGCATAGTATGGCTTCAAGCAGCTGACATGAAAGACGGGATGGATCTTCATGTGGCTAGGTAGCTTCAATCTATAGGACGCCTTCCCGACTTTCTTGACGATGCGAAATGGTCCCTCGTACCGTCGAACGAGTCCATTGTGTACCTTTCGAAAAGCTTTGAACTGTTGCGGGTTCAACTTCAGCATGACTAAGTCATCTTTTTCGAAAGATACAAGTCTCCTTTTCTCGTCCGCCCATTTCTTCATTCGCTGAGAGGCTTTCTCCAAGTATGCTTTGGCCAAGTCGTGCTTCTCATGCAACTCCTTAGTGAATTGAAAAGCAGCAGGGCTCTTTCCTCTATACCCTCCAGCGAGTGTGTGTGGCATCAAAGGTTGTTGGCCTGTGGCCAACTCGAATGGACTATGGCCAGATGATTCACTCTTCTGCAAGTTGTAGCAAAACTGAGCCACGTCCAATAATTCCACCCAATTTCTTTGGTTAGCGTTCGCGAAATGTCTCAAGTATTCCTCCAACAAGGCATTGGTGCGCTCCGTTTGTCCATCTGTTTGAGGATGAAAGCTTGTGGAGAAGTTGAGCTCGGACCCAAGCAATTTGAACACCTCTGTCCAAAATTTCCCCGTAAATCTTGGATCGCGTTCGCTAACTATGATCTTTGGTATGCCCCAATATTTCACCACGTACTTCACGAACAGTCGAGCAGCCTGTTCCGCGGTGCAGCGATGAAGGTAGAATACTTGGTGAACCTGTCCACGACCACCAAGATTGATCCCAAGCCATCTACCTTGGGTAAGGCAGAGATGAAGTCCATCGATAAACACTCCCATGGTCTATCTGGCACTGGTAATGGCTCTAGAAGTCCTCCTGACTTCTTGTGTTCTACCTTATCCTGTTGGCATACCAGATACGTCCGAACATAGGTATCCACATCGTCCTCCATCTTTAGCCAGTAATAACTTGCTTCCAGCAAAGCCAAATTCCTTCTCTGGCCAGGGTGGCCTGCCCATAGGGTGTCATGACACTCATGCATTAGTTCACGCCTCAGGTTTCCATGCTTAGGTATGAACATCCTGTTCCCATGTGTGAATAGAAGACTGTCTTTCAACCAGAACCGACGAGTCTTCCCCTTATTCACCACATGAATGAGGCTCTTTGCAAAAGTGTCCTGTTCCAAGCCTTCCCGTACACGATCCGGAATAGTACCCGTCAGTTTGGCGATGACAGCTACACGTTCCATTGCAAGACTAGCAAGTTCCGCTTTTCGGCTCAATGCATCAGCAACATAGTTGGTGCAGCCTGGCTTGTACTCAAGCTTCATGTTGAACTCGGCCAGAAAGTCTTGCCACCTTGCTTGCTTTGGAGACAACTTCTTCTGAGTCTGGAAGTAGCTAGTAGCCACATTATCAGTGAAAACCATGAAATGTGACCCAAGAAGGTAGTGCCTCCATGTCCGAAGACAGTGTATGACGGTAGTCATCTCTTTCTCTTGCACCGCGTAGCGCCGTTCCGCATCGTTCAACTTCCGAAGGTAGTGCCTCCATGTCCGAAGACAGTGTATGACGGCAGTCATCTCTTTCTCTTGCACCGCGTAGCGCCGTTCCGCATCGTTCAACTTCCGACTTTCATATGCAAGTGGGTGTCCCTCCTGCATAAGTACTCCTCCAATAGCAAAGTCAGAAGCGTCAGTGTATACCTCAAAAGGCTTGGCATGATCAGGTAATCTTAAGACTGGATCCTTCATAACCGCGGTCTTAAGATCATCGAAAGCGGCTTGGCACTCCTTACTCCACGTCCAAGTCCTCGCTTTCTTTAGTAAGTCTGTGAGCGGTGCTGCTCTCTTCGAGTATCCCTCGATGAATCTCCGGTAGTGCCTTGATAGCCTTGATCTTCTTTTCCTCCATCCAGATTTGGCCATCACCTATCCAATGTCCAAGGAAGGACACTTTGGGCTGAGCGAAGCTGCATTTCTCCTTCTTCACATATAAAGAGTTCTCCCTCAGTACTTGGAACACGATCCGCAAGTGTTTGAGGTGCTCATCCAAAGTGTGGCTATACACGACGATGTCGTCAAGGTACACGACTACGAACCGATCGAGATATGGGTGGAAGACCTTGTTCATCAAAGTGCAAAATGTGGCAAGAGCATTGGTTAGACCAAAAGGCATAACTAAAAATTCGTAAGCTCCGTACCTTGTGACACATGTGGTCTTTGGCTCGTCCCCTTCTGCTATTCGAACTTGATAGTATCCCGACCTCAAGTCCAGCTTTGTTAAGTATCGAGCACTACCCAATTGGTCGAACAAGTCTTCAACTCGGGGAATTGGATACTTGTTCTTCACGGTGACTTTGTTCAAGGCTTGGTAGTCGATACACATCCGAAGACTTCCATCCTTCTTCTTCTGAAACAGCACCGGGGCTCCGTAAGGGGCCTTGGAAGGTTGGATGTAGCCGGCATCCAACAATTCCTTGAGTTGCTTCCTCAACTCCTCCAATTCTGGCGGGGCCATGCCATATGGGGTCATGGCGGGCGGCTTTGTTCCAGGTTCTAGCTCGATCTGATGATCCACCTCCCTCTTAGGTGGTAGTTGTTTGGGCAACTCGGCTGGCATCACGTCCTGGTACTCCTGCAAAGCCTTTTGCACCTCCAATGGAACGACCTCGACCAGTTCTTCGCTTTCCTCAATGATGGCTGCTACAAAGGTGGGTTCTCCCTTCTGAACACCCCTCTTTAGTTGTAGAGCCGACAGTGCACTCGAGCAAGTCTCCTTGGTCCGGGTGGCTGGAATCACACATGGAGACTTCTCGTCACTGATGCTGACTACGCCGAGGCAAGGCACCACGGCAACTTTGGCGCGATCCAAGAAATCCATTCCAAGAATAACTTTGAAATCGTCCATCTTTACCACCATAAAGTCGGTAGTTCCCTTCCACGCACCAACCTTCATTTCGACCCCCTTGGCCGCTCCATGAACAGGTATGGCTTCTGAATTTACCGCCTTGATGGTGCTTGAATCAGCTTCGACCTTCAACTTCAATCTATCGGCTTCTCCTTTAGAGATGAAGTTGTGTGTTGCACCAGAATCAACCATTGCCTTGGTCTTCTGCTCGTTTAGACTTATGTCTACATACATAAGTCCTTTGTTCTCCTTTGGTGCTGGACGTTTTTCCTTGGGATGGCTCTTGATTGCGCTCAACCGAACGGCTCCCAGGTGCGAGTCTTCGGTTCTCTCTTCATGCTCCGCAATCAAAGAGTTGAGCAAGTTCTTTTTGGGACAACTGTGAACAAGATGGTCACCTTGGCAAATGAAGCATTTCTTCACACGGTTATCTTGCCTTCCTTTCCACCCGTTGTTTGGCTTGGACCCTTCACGGCTAGTTTGTGGCTTATCGCGGTAGTACCTGTCTCCCCCACCCGTTCCTTGTGATGATGGCTTGGATGGCTTGTTCTTGGCAAGTTGATCAGATTTGCTAGAAAAGTCATCAAGTTTCTCGACAGTGCTTAATGCGGTGGACAAGTTGGTAATACCTCTTCGTTGAAGTTCCATAGAAGCCCAACGAGGTAGGCCACGATTGAAGTGGTAGAAGCGGTCCTCGTCTGCCATTGTTAATATGTCTAACATGAGGGAATTAAATTGTTTGACATATTCGGAAATGGTACCTGAATACTTCAAGTTTTGAAGTTTGTCCCGAGCTTTATGCTCAACGTTCTCCGGATAGAACATGGCTTTGATCTCCCTTTTGAACTCCGCCCAAGTAGTGATGGTGCAGAATCCTCTCTCGATTTCTGCATATTTTCTTCTCCACCATAATAATCCATCTTCTATCAGGTACATGGTCGCCGTGTCGACCCGTTCTTGCTCGTCATCAAGGCCCGTGGCCCTGAAGTATCTTTCCATGTTCCATAGAAAGTTTTCCAGCTCCTTAGCATCCCTTGCGCTGGAGTATTCCTTTGGTTCTGGCACCCTCACTCTAGATGGTCCACGAACCGCATTTCCTCGGATCAGGGTCCTTAGCTCATCAATTTGAGCTTGCAGCATCCTCACATGTGCACCCATATCATTCTGATATGTCTCAAAAGAGACCTCCATCGATTTCTCCAAATCGTCTTGTTGCTCTATGGATTCCCCTAAATCCAGGTTCAACTTTTCTACCTTTTCTTCCAGTGATCCAACACGAGATTCTAAACGGGGGCCCACTGACTTATCCCGTTGTTGTTTCTTTGTCTTCTCAACCTTTTCATTATTGTTAGTGATAATAACATTTGCATCATTTGAAGACATGGTGAGAGATCTTACCGAGAGTAGTATGAACTTAGCTCTGATACCAGTTGCCACGGGGTCGGTCCTTCGCCTCGACTTTACTCCGTGCGACACTTGTCTAGAATTCCGTTACTAGATAAGTAAGCCTCCCAAATAAAGTTTAACACAACTTTGTGTAACTACTCAAGATCAAAACTCATAAGAAACTCAAGAACGCTCAAGAACACTCAAGAACAAGAGAGAATGATTTGAATGAGAGAAGTAAGTGTGTATTGCTCTCTTAACTTGGATTGTTGGATGATTACAAATGAGAATGACATCCCTATTTATACTAGTTGGGAGCCAAGAATGTTCTAGAAAACTATCTAAGATCTATACAACTGTATGGATAAGATCTACTTCTAGATTATTCTACTCTTATCCATAAATATCTACACTATTCTAGAATATTCTAAGAAAAGGACAAATAAGACAAGATTCTAGAATTGGAGGCTAGCCATTTAGCCAAAGGGGCTAGCCAAGGTGGTGCACAAGGGTGAGTTAGCCATGTGTTGAGCCATTTGGTGCACCCTTGTGACAAGTGGGTTTCAGATGCAATTACAGTTAAATTTTTGAGCAACACTTATTTTGATAAAGAAACCTTGATCGCGGCTAACAATGATAGTAGACTTGCTGATAGAGTGGCCAGAGCCTTCTATATGTATGTTTTGGGTCAGTTCTTCTTTTCAAATGCAAAAACATATATTGATGCTGGATGGTTAGCTGCTTTTGAGGATCTTAATGCAGTTCACGAATATGATTGGGGTTCTCATGCATTTTCTAAATTGTATTCCGGTCTAGCCGCATCTGGCAGGGGACAAAAGTCATTGGCCGGACTTTTCCAAATTTTGGAGGTAAATTTGTTTGTGTTATTTATAATTCTATTAAATTGTTTTTTTTTACTAAGTTATTTTTCCATTGGTTTTCATGACATTGTAGTTTTGGGGGTACGAATATCTGGGCATTTGTCGGCCAAATAACCCTTCGCCTGAAAGTGAACATGAATGACCTAGATGTCATAGGTGGTTGTGTAGCCGGAGGAAGGGTATTGACATTGTTCGTTCAAGGACTGATCTGAATCAGTTGTGTGTAGACTCTGTGACCTTGCAACCGTGGAAAAATGCAGAACACATCCTGGTACCTGAAATTCTACGAATAACTGTAGAGCTCTCAGGGAAAAGGGTTATATTCACTTGGCTAGGCACCGTGAGTTTATAATTTATTTCAATTGCAATGTTTTTTATTTTCTTTGCATTTTGGTTAACTGATTGGTTTATTTGTTTTATGTACTTTTCTTGGATAAAGAATAACATGTATCTCGGAGATCGGTGTTGAAGGCAGAACAATCCAACATGGGGCGTTCCTAGCAACCCGCCTAGTTGTATTTCCAACTTCAGCGACGACGTGTTTGAGGAGATGAGTGTAAACTGTCAGGTCCTTGCTAGTGAATTAGTACGTGTCGTTAACTATGATTTGTATTTTGAGTATTGGCGACATGTGACTAACCTGTACAAATATGCCACCAAAGTCGATTGGGAGGTTGAAACATACGACTATGCTGGTGACCGTATTAAACATAACATCCCACGTCGTCGTGAACATGTACCCATTCCTCCCCCACAACAGCTACCATAGGTAAGTATTAAATAAAACACAGTATATTTGATTTTATTATACAATGATGGTTTAGAATTTGATTTCACTTTTTTCATTTTAGGTCGCGGCTTATGATTTAGTTCAAGAGTTGTCTGATTTTACCTAAGAGTTTCGTGAATTTACATTAAATGAAACTAAAGACAGGATGGACGATTTCATTGACAAAGAAGTAGAATTACAGGGTCTACGAAATGAGGTTTGCATGTTGAACTCACAGCTTGCCCATTATCGTCAACAACAACCACCCATTGGGTTTGGCTCCTATGCTCAAAATATGCCACCACCGATGTGGAACACCATGGGTCAGGGATCTTCATCATAATGCAATCAAATAAATATAATGCCAGGCCATCTTTGCCTCCGTTTATGCCACCGCGCTCGGCGTCCGATACTCAAGATCAGGAAGACTAGTTATTCATTAGCATTGAATTGTCAGTTGGACAGAAAACTTTTTCTTTTGTCATATTTGAATTGTCTTTTCAAATTACTTTTCTTACATTATCTGTTTTGTATTGTCAATTCAAAAGTCAGTCTTTTTTTACTTTGTCGTTTAGACATTTAGTATTGTCTTCTCATGCTTTAATTGTTACTTGAACATTAAACTTTTATTTTTCTCAGATTTGAATTGTCTTTTCAAATTATTTTTCTTACATTTATAATCGTTTATTTTATATTTTAAATTAGTTTTGTATTGTCAATTCATATATTGTATTTTATATTCTACTCTGTTTTTGCTTTAAAATACCAACCATGTCTTGTCAATTCAAAACTCTGATTTTTTTTCCGTTCTCGTTTTGGTCACTTGGTATTGTATTGTCAACCGACATTTCATATCTCTGATGCATCTTTCCACCCTACTTGCCTATACTCTGCTTTTGTATTAAAATACCAACCGTGTCTTGTCAATTCAAAACTCAAGACATTATCTCAATTTGCCTATAAATTGAACACTCGATTCTCCAATTATACAAACCAAAAATACAAACCAAAAATACAAACCAAAAATACAAACCAAAAATACAAACATCAAAAGCAAATGGCATACTATCAAAATAACAATCAGTACTATGGTTCTTGTTCTTATATTCCTCCCCATTCTTCTTCCTCTTCTGCTTCTTCTTCTTCTTCATCGTGTGATGACGATAACAATAGTTTGTACTCATCAGAAGAAGGTTCACTTGCATTGACCCTAAATAATCAAGCAGTCACTGCCGGATTAATCGGTTCAAGTATGAACTAGCCTTAAACTCGTATCCAAATACCCAGAGAGCGTGATGACGGTGCAAAACTTTTATGGAAAGATTACTTTAGAAAAAACCCGACGTTTCCTCCCCATAAATTTCGTAGAAGATTTAGAATGTGGCGAGAATTATTCAACCGTATATTGGGAGATTTTGTAGCGGTAAATAAGTATTTTGTTCAAAAAAGAGATGCTTGTGGTATTCTTGGATTAACCCCTCATCAAAAAATAATTGCAGCTATTCGAATGTTAGCTTACGGATGTGCGGCAGATGCAATCGATGAGTATTTACGGATCGGAGAAAGCACAGTTTTAGAAACAACTCGTAGGTTTTGTAAGACGATAGTCCATCTTTACGAGAAAGAATATTTGCACACACCAACTAAGCGTGATGTTCAACTGCTTCTTGCTAAGAACAAAAAAAAGGATTTCCGGGGATGCTTGGTAGTGTTGATTGCATGCACTGGAAATGGGATAGATGCCCATCGGCTGAATCCGGTGCTTACACTGCATATAAAGGTAGTGAAAGTATTATCCTCGAGGCTGTGGTGTCATACGATCTATGGTTTTGGCATGCTTTTTTTGGTATGCCGGGTTCTAACAATGATAAAAATGTGATAAACCGTTCGTATATCTTCAAAAAGCTAATCAACGGGAAAGCACCAGTTGTGAACTTTGTTGTCAACGGACATCAGTACAATATGGGGTATTATCTTGGTGATGGAATATACCCGGAGATATCAACTATTGTGATGTCGATTAAACATCCAGATTCTCAGAAGAAATAGAAATTTTCTGTTATGCAGGAGGGTTGCCGAAAAGATGTAGAAGGAGGCTTCGGGGTACTGGAAAATCAATTTGCAATCATCAAGCAACCAGCACGAATGTGGAATGCAGACGTATTAACATATATAATGAAAACTGTCATCATTCTACATAATATGATAGTGGAGGATGAGCGTTTACCCGGTGAATGGCCGCGTGAATATGATCAACGTAGCCACAATGCACCCGTTAATATTTCTAGGCACGACACTGCTGAACTTTCTAGAATGAGAATAGACCAACTCCGACGTGAAGTATTCGACAAAGATACTCATATTTGTTTGCGAAATGACTTGATCGAACACATATGGTCATATTTTGGTGAGGATTAAAACGTTGTAAATCCTCTCCAAAGGTTTTGTGGGTAAATCTCTTGTAAACCCTCCCGAGACAAAACTCGGCCACTAGGGGCACCTAGGGGTTTGAAGGCTTGCTGTACATGCTAAGTGTAGCCGCGATGCCTGCGAAAGGGAGTTTAGATGTACTTGAAAATACTAGCCGTTATGTCTCTATTTATCCCATAAATACATCTGTTTTCTCTATCATATATCACAGACACATAGTTTCATACTCTCTACAAATTTCATTTAATCATCTCCTCTTAGTAATTCACTTAATAACTCTACCTACAAAAATGGCAACATTTGATTCAGCAGAAGATTTGGCTATAACTAAAACATGGCATAACGAAACCCTACGTGAAGATGTCATAGATGGAAGGGTTGAACCTGAAACCTTTTGGGGGAGGATCTACATCCAATATGCTCGAGAATATGGAAATCCAAAGCAAAGATCTCTTAAACAAATTCATGATAGATACCAACTTATCCGAATAGGGATAGCTGATTATATAGTTATACAACAACAGATCTTTAACCCTACCCATTTAAGCTTGTCGATCCAACAATTTGTAAGTATCTTTTACTTAACCTAAGTTGTTTGTTCTTCCAATAACAACATAGTAAACTTGATGAATTATGTTTTTTTCCCTATGCTTGTGTAGGAGAATCTCGTAAAAATGTACTACTATCAGGAAAAGGAGAAGAGTTCAAATTTGTAGAAAGCTACGAGTTCATTAAGTCCAAACTGTAAGCGGAAGTAACTGGTAACTTTATCCACCGATTTTGAGAATTTTTTAAACTTTTGTAAGAGTTTGGTTGTAATCGGTAGCTTATGTATTATCAATATATTTTAATAGATGGCCACATTTCATTAGTTAATTAATTTTATAAAATAGTTGAACGTAAAATCATTTCATTGAATCGAAAGGCATACATCGCGTAACATTAAATGAGATGAAATATAATAAATCAATATACTACACTTAAACACTTAAGCAAATCTATATCAAACCTTCAACGGGTCGTATGACGACCGGGACGACGTTCTTCACTTCTTGGTAGAATAATCAACACAAAAGGATTGTATTCTTCCATCACCCTTAGGATCTCGAAATGAGGTTGGTACCTGAAATATGAACGTTTCCATCTTCTCCATTCCTCCAGAGATCTGGCAACAACTTTATCATCAGTTTCATTCCTAATTCTTATTTCATTCACCTTAGCGGTTAAAGAAGAAAATTCTAGTACTTCCTTTGTGATTTCCACATATCGACAAAAAAGGCCTGCTCTGTTGCGGTTATTGGGGTTACCGGTTTCATTACAAAAGTTAGCATGAATATCTTCTAACCATTGCATGCTCATTGAACCATTCATCTGACGTTCTTGACCCCTTGCTGGATAATGTAATACTATGTTTCGACATAGGGATAAATCTTCCTCCAGAGTAAAATTCTCTGCATTAAGCCTAAAATTTTCGTAAGCCATGATTATAAAAATAATAGATTATAAATTTTCTATTAAATGTAATATATGTGGATTTGAAATGGGATTGATAGATATAAATTCATTTATTTATAAATGTATCAGAATAAAAATTACAAATTATAGCCGTTGAACGGTAACAAAACGGTAACAAATGAACCAGGAATTAACCAGGCGGACTACTAGGAGCGCGCCTAGCAGCCAGCGTCGTCCTAGCGCCTCGCCTGACGCTGAGCGAAATGCTAGAGATTCGCTTCGATGGAGCGGTGTTCTACCAGTCCGCTTGTCATTGGGCGTTATGTTAACACTTCGTTTCACCAGGCGTTGCTCTAGCTTGCCGCTTGATCAGGCAAATTCTTAAGATACCGCCCGTGTTTCTGAGCGTTGTCCCATGACTTCGCTTGGCTCCAGGCGTTACACTACAACTTCGCTTGGCTGCAAGCATTACACTACGACTTCGCCCGACTATACCCTGTTTACTCCAGTTTTTTTCCTAAATCTAGTCGTGAACAGTTGATTTGGGAGAGTATAACCCAAATATACTCGCGCCACTGCGGTATACAATTACGGACCAAAGCGGGAATTTGATCTTTGGTCCGTAGTATAGTCGCGCCGCTGCAGTTTCTCTAAGGGAGAAATTATAAAAGAGCAACTTCAACAAAAGGGAGAGATATCTAGATTTTTACCTAGTTCTTTTTTCACCTTTTCTACTTCTTTTTGTAGGTTGGCGCGGGAAGATTTCTCATATCCGGGGTTTGCAATTTATTTCTTCAATTTAATTTTGTGAACTCCAATTTATGAGTAGTTAATTTAATTATTGGTTAGGAATAGTTGGATTTCTCAAACATGACTCTTTGTTTAATGAATTAGTTTTGTCTCAAATTTATCGATTATGATTCACTACATATATCCAATTGATTGATTGTTTGTTTAGTTAAGTTGCAAATTGATTGAACTCACGTTCATATTTATAGCTCATTAGGGTTTATTATACACAAAATTGTACTCCTTGAATACAAGTAGCATAATGTGGTTATTGCTTGTAGTGATACATCCTAGTAATCATATATAACTCATGATCTTTGTTAAATTGAATTAGTGCGCTTTCCACGTTCAATTGCATTGATTAGTCTAATTTCATGAATCTCAATGCTCTCTTATGCTAATGCTAATCGATATGCCGACAACCACATCAAATAACTCTCTTATGCTAATGCTAATCGATATGCCGAGCCCATAGATCATAGCTAATCCTAAATACAGAAGAAACTAAAATTTTTTAGCTTTATATAACGTTAATTTAACCATGTCGGGCCATAGGTCCCGAATCCCAGCTAACCCTAAAAGCCGGCAGACTGGAAAACCACAAAAAAGTTGGGCCCCGATCATGATAACTAGTATATATATATATATAAACGTTTCCTTTAACTATTGGGCTAATCTGACCCTTGAAATAGGTTGTGGACGGCCGTGATCGTAGGATTTGAGAGTTTGTTTTGTGGAAAAATTCGAACATTTATCTTTATTCTCAAAACACAATGACGATAGAGATTATGCTCTAGTCACATAAAATCCATGAGAAAGAAATTCAAACGTTTATTTTTATGAGACTTTTGACAGTAGAGATTATTCCTGATAGAAAAAAACATTAAAAAAAATTAAAGTGAATTTCCTTAACTAATATAGATCGTTATGGGTAGGGTGTTATAAAAAAGTTATAGTGTTTTATCTAACTGTATATATCCATTATAGAAATTAAATATTATAACATTTCATTTTCATCACGGTATGTATTCTAACTATTAACATTTTACACTTAATATTTACTTTGTAATGTAAATATTATGTTATAATCTTTTCTAACTCTTTATATAACTATTAAAATGACCACTAACCAAATGACATTTGTATTTAGAATTTAGAATTTTCTAACACAATATCTCTGTTAGAAAATTTATTAGGTTTATTAAAAAAAATGGTACTTTCAGGTGACCGGGACCTGAAAGTTTTTTCTAAAACCATATTACTCTTTTATCCACATTCCATCCATCAACAACTGAAGTCATCAAAAATATGATTGAACACAGGAAAAATATATATATTATGTAATCATAGTCATATACCAAGAGCATAGAATACTCGTCTAAGTTTACATTGAAGAAGCGATGCAAAAACATCAAAAATTAAAGATTATAAAAGAGGCCTGCTCCTCAAAACAAAAGAACATCATATGTGACCACTGCACAAACTTATAATACTCGCCTAAGTTTTAGGCCTGCTCCTCAAAACAAAAGAACATCATATGTGACCACTGCACAAACTTAGAATACTCGCTTAAGTTTACATTGTTGCTGCTTCCACATAACTTGCAGCACAACCTGTAACAAAGAGAAAAACAGTTGGTTAATTTACAAATGAGACATTGAGCAAAACCTCATATCCAGGTGGAATATGACTTAAGCCAAATAAGCTTATTCTGGAAAATTATTAAACAACACCACATTTGGGTATTACATTATTCGATTTGTTGTAACGAGAGATCGAACGAGAACAATAATAGAGATCGAGACACAGAAGTTTACGTGGTTCACTAACTGTTACGTTAGCTACATCCACAACAGAGAAAGCAAAGTTTTATTATAGAGCAGAATATTGAATTACACACATTCTAGGTGGCTCTGCCCCTCAGACTCCCCGTAGAGTTCCGGTCAACGACTGATTCAAGGCATATCAACAAATCTCCACCTTGACTTGAATCCTCCCAGCAACAGAAACAGATGCACCATGACAGTGCCAGAGCCTTTCTCTGCCTCAGATGCCCCTAGACAAGGGCTCAGACTATTTACTTTTGATATTGAGCAAGTCCAAGCAATGTTGGAACTTGCTCTTAGGAACTGGCTTGGTGAACATGTCAGCAGGGTTATCAGCTGTCCCTACCTTCTTCACTTCAATTCTCTTCTCATTTCTCAGAAAGTGATACCTGACATCAATGTGCTTCGTCTTCTCATGATGGACTTGATCCTTGATTAAGCATATTGCACTCAAGCTGTCACAATACACTATAGCCTGATCCTGATGTAGGCCCAGATCATTAACCAGCCCCTTTAACCAAATTCCCTCCTTAGCAGCTTCTGTCAAGGTCATATACTCTACCTCTGTAGTAGACAAAGTAACTGTAGGTTGTAGAGTTGCGTTCCAGCTTACAACAAAACCTCCAAGAGTGAACACATAACCAGTCATAGATCTCCTACTTTCCACAACTCCAGCATAATCAGAATCTAAGAAACCAGCCATTAAACATCGGGTATCGTTCCCATAACAGAGACCGACATCTGAAGTACCTCTAAGATACCTGAAAATCCTCTTAACAGCTTGCCAATGTTCCTTCCCAAGCTGAACCATAAACCGACTGACCACACTAACAGCAAGTGTTAAGTCTGGTCGAGTGCAGACCATAGCATACATCAGACTTCCAACTGCGCTAGCATATGGAACTCGAGATATGTACTCTTTCTCCTCATAAGCCTGAACCGTGTACATTCCCAACTTGTTGTTAGGTGCCATTAGAGTATCTATAGGCTTGGCTGAAGACATTCCAAACCTGCTCAAAATCTTCTTGATGTACCCTTCCTGTGATAGGAAAATCTTTCTCTTCTTCCTATCCCTATAGATTTCTACTCCCAGAATTTTCCGAGCAGCACCCAGATCTTTCATCTCAAACTCCGCACTGAGAGACCCCTTCAGCTTCTGAATATCTGACTTATTCTGAGCAGCAATCAGCATATCATCAACATACAGAACTAGATAAATGCGTGAACCATTCTGTAAATCATTGTAGTACACACAACAATCATACGGACTCCTGTGATAGCCAAGATGCACCATATAACTATCAAATCGCTTATACCACTGCCTGGGGACTGTTTTAGCCCATATAAGGATTTTTTTAGCTTGCAGACGTAATTCTCTTTATCTGGAACTTTGAATCCATCTGGCTGGCTCATGTATATTTCTTCTTCCAACTCTCTATGCAGGAAAGCTGTCTTCACATCTAGTTGCTCAAGTTCCAGATCCTGATGTGCAACTATGGCTAGTAGCACTCTGATGGAAGTGTGCCTGATCACTGGTGAGAAAATCTCATTGTAGTCCACTCCCTCTCTCTGATTGAAACCTCTTGCAACCACTCGTGATTTATACTTGACACCCTCTGCAGCTGACATTCCTTCCTTCTTTCTGAAAACCCACTTGCAAGTAATTAATTTTCTACCAGCAGACATTTTTACAAGCTCCCAAGTCTCATTTTTTTATAAGGGACTCCTTTCTTCTACCATTGCGGCAATCCACTGTGCTGACTCATTTCCAGATACTGCAGCCTTGTAGGTGGACGGCTCGTGATCCTCCACCTCCTCGGCCACCTGCAATGCATAACCCACCAAATCGTCAAACCTGTACCTCGCTGGAGGTTTTATTCCAACCCTTCTAGGTCAGTCTGTAGCAATGCTCCGATGTTCAACTTCCTCTGGTGGTGCATTCTCAGACTCATCTGCATCTTGCTCTTCGGTAACTGATGGTAGTAGTTGGTCGTCAACCAACTTAGGTGCCTGATTCTCCTCTGGACTGAATTGCACCCCCACCTCCTCAACAACAACCTCATTTTCTGGTGCATCAGAGATCTTCTCTCTGGATTTCAGCATAAAATTTCTCAACAACTGCAGAACCTGTGACTGTTGAACCTTGTAATACATACAAAGTTTCATGCTTGACACCTTTCAGAATCACATCAGAACCTTTGCAAACATGCAAACCTCCACCTTCACCTTTGAAACTGAAACCCTTGCTGTCTAGCTGACTCAAGGATATCAGATTCTTTGTCAAGAGTGGCACATGTCTGACTTCCTTCAATGTGCAGAGCCTCCCATCATGTGTCCTAAACCTGATTGAGCCGATTCCAACCACCTTGCAGACAGACCCGTTTGTCATAGAGACACTGCCCCCATCTGCACGGTTGTACGTAGTAAATAACTCTCTTTTGGGACATATATGGTAGGACGCCCCAGAGTCAAGGAACCACACATCAGACTGATGTGTGTAATCATCTGTTAGCAGAACAAAATCTCCCTCTGAAGTGTTTCACATTCAGCTAATGCTGCAGATCCAGAGTTATGTTCTTGTTGCTACTTCTTCTTAGGACATTCCGTCTTCCAATGACCTTTCTCCTTACAGTAGGCACAGACGTCTTTTGGTAATTTATAATCGGAATTTTTCATGCCCTTCTTACCGTCCTTGCTTCATTTTGCCATCAACCCGGAAGCCTGATTTTCTGTACCTGTTTTAGCAGCCTTATGCCGCATCTCCCTGGTATGAAGAGACGACCTAACCTCTTCCAGCGTTACAGTCTCTTTTCCGACAATAAAAGACTCTCTAAAATTCTCATATGACGGAGGCAGAGACACCAGCAACATTAAGGCAGCATCCTCATCTTTCACCACTTCATCAATATTACGCAATTCAAGCAGAATAGTATTCACTTGATCTAGGTGATCTCTAAGAGGCATACCTTCAGACATGCACAGACTGAAAAGACGTTGCTTCAGCATCAACTTGTTGGTCAGCGATTTCGTCATGTAGAGACTTTCCAACTTTAACCACAAAGCGGCGGCCTTTTCCTGATCTGCGACTTCAGTGATTACGTCGTCCGCGAGACACAGCATAATCGTTGAGTGAGCCTTCTCCTCCATAGTCGCATACTCACCGGTGGATATATCTGCGCCCTTCTTATCCGAAGCTAACGGCAACCAAAGACCTTGTTGCTTCAACAAAGCCCGCATCTTGATTTGCCACAAACTGAAACTATTTCTCCCGGTAAACCTGTCGATCTTCATCATGGATCCGGACATCGTTCTTGGCGGAAATCGAACCTCGCTCTGATACCAATTTGTTGTAACGAGAGATCGAACGAGAACAATAATAGAGATCGAGACATAGAAATTTACGTGGTTCACTAACTGTTACGTTAGCTACATCCACAACAGAGAAAACAGAGTTTTATTATAGAGCAGAATATTGAATTACACACATTCTAGGTGGCTCTGCCCCTCGGACTCCCCGTAGAGTTTCGGTCAACGACTGATTCAAGGCATATCAACACGATTTCCTCACCCTGAAAGTCTCGAGAAAAACTGAGCAAAACAAATAATTTGAGTACCAATACAACGCATACACACCTAACAGCACAATTAGTTGCATCAGATGAAAACGGATATGCTACAACAAGTCTCCACGGCATCGCATCTAACTAATGAACTATCCTAGCTGGTTAATGATTTATGTGTATTAATTAGATATAAATGAAAACAGAACTTGTAATTGAAATCTCACATTGGTAACTAACTAGTTCAGTATGTTTTTGCAGTAGTCTCGTCCATATGGTCATTCCTTGGTGCATTATTTGTTCGGTTTGGGTTTGTGTTTGCCTGCAAAAATCAAATGCCTGTGTTAGTGAAGAAACAAAATACAAAATGAACTTTAAAACAAACAAGAGAGTATTATATGCAGACCTGCAATAATATGCTTCACTAGGATATACGTGACTAGAGTTCCATCGACAAATGTCGTTAGAACAACTAGAAAGATGGACAAAAGTAATAGTCACAAGACTTATTGTCTAAGTGTAAAAGAACCAACAGGATCAATGAGGAGAACTGAGAATGCAAAGAACAATAATGAAACGAGTCGACAACACCAATAGGGATTCCAATTGGCAAATCCCTCTAGAGAATAAGTGAAACAAAACATACGAAACCAGCCAGAATAAGTAAGGTGGATGTACATATTGAATAACAAGTAAGCCATATACAACTTATGGTAACTTAGTGTCAGACAGGAAAAACTTCATTCAAGCTGATATACCTGTGGTTTTTTACACTCTTCTGCTGAATTAGCTACAGCATCAAACCCAACATATGCAAAAAAACACTACTGTTGATCCCGTAAGAATAGCTTTAAAACCATTTGGAGCAAAAGGGGTCCAGTTAGATACATCAACTTCAAATGCTCCAGCGAAAATAACAATAAGGACAACGACTACCTGCGAGATAGATTATGTAACATCAGCATGGTAGGCAAAAACATTATTTTTGACTTCAGTTAATAAGAGAATAAAATTAAAGATCAAGTAAATGGCAGTGACTACGGGTATAAGAACCAACGGGATCAATGAGGAAAACTGAGAATGCCAAGAACAGTAGTAAAACCAGTCAATAACACCAATAGAGATATAGAAATTTTGAAGCATATCAAGAAAGGATCACCTGGGTAGCAGTTATAAAAGAGTTCACAGCTGAGGATTCTCCAACACCTCGACACAGAATTATTGTTAACAACACAAGGAGAATTGGGGCCAACAAGTTGATTGATACAACTCCACCAAAGAATGCTAGTCCGCCACTTCCAATCCAACTCGGAATAACCACCTTGAAAAAGGGGAAGAGTTGTAATACTGAAACTAGATAGCCTGCCAAACTTCTTGCTATACTAGTTGCTCCAATATGGTAGTCAAGAATCAACTGTGTAAAAACAAGAAAAGCAGTAAGAATAGTAGGTGATGCAGAAAATATTGAAGACGATACAAATACAGGACCTCACCTGTCAACATTATTTAAGTCTTCCAGCTGCATGTGTTTCATTAATCATCTGAAAAATTAACAAGAAACAACATCAAAACCAAATGGCATTGGTTACTAAAACATAAACAAAGTTTAGCAAACACTAATTCTATGGGTTTAAATAGATATCACAGACCTATATTTGATTAAATCTAGTAGGCCAACGATTTATGGCTTCATCTGCATAAATTGATTCATCCAAAAACCTACTATACTATGCTCATCACCTTATAGAAATATAATGGGAACCGAAACCCTTGTTCTTTTCAGATAAGATGGGAACCGAATATACTTCCCCTACTCATTTTTCGAAACCCGACATAACCAAGATCCTTTCCTGCCAAAAATCCATTATCGTTCTGAAGCTAACTGAACTCCGGCGGTCGATTTTGGTCTCATAAAGCTCTAACCATGATCAATTGAAGGAAATAGAGGACTGAATCTTGATCAATCTTACCTAATTTTGCTAGAAAACTTGCTCTGAGAGACCGGAAGTACAGGTTGGTTTTCTTTTATATTTCTACCTCTTTTTTTTTTTTCTTGTTGCTCTAAGATGGTGATAGCAATATGGGTTTCTAGTGTTGAGTCTCTCATATTTCATTCTATGTAAACTGGGTGGAATTTGATTTATTGTAACATTGGGTTTAGAAATTAAATTTTACGTTAACTAACCTAAATGTATGATATTGCCCAAAATTTGTTTGCTCTTTGTTCTTTGAAATGAATTTCCTACAAAATAAAAACAACTTACTAGAAAATATTCATAGATTCTCCAGGAATCCGTTTTTACTTTTCGTATATCCCTTCCGACCTCTGTGCTAAATGGTCGTTATAGACTTTAAAGTGGGGATGCCAAATGATACATCATTTTAATTTTCTTAAAGTTAGCAATGGGGAAGATATGTTAGTATAGATGTATGGGTTCTACAATTTTATTCTGTTTCTATGTTGCTCACTAGCCGTGAGGAAGATATGTTATATTTTCCCCTTTTGAACATATTGCATACTGGAATTGGATGTGTTTGTTTGGCAACATAAATCATGAAACTGTGTACCCCTGATCTTTGACTCTTCCTTTCCGTGTTGTTGTCTTATTATGTTGCTTACTGAATTACCGTGTACTATATTATCCTGTCTGAATATGCATATCTTATGATACTCTAACAGACAATCAAGACAAATATCATCGGCACATTGAACATGCTGGGACTTGCCAAGCGTGTTGGAGCAAGGTCAGAGAAATAATTCACTTGTGGACATTACCATGTTTCTGTCATCTGGGGTCTTTCCTTACGGTTTGAGAGTTTTTAACATAATTTTGCTCACATCAACTTCAGAAGAGTATGGGGACCCACTTGTGCACCCCAAACTGAGGATTACTGGGGCAATATAAACCCAATTGGTATGTTCACCTTTCATATGTCTCCTCATATTCTATGTATGTTATAAACTTCTTATAGTGGTGGTCCGGTGGAGATGTGTAGTCTTGCTAGTTATTCATACGAATGGTGCTATCCCTTAAAACAAAATTTTGAAATGAAGGATGCATTTCAGTTGCGGCATCTTTGATCTCAAGGGCGCCCTGTATTATTAATACATGGTAATACCATAACAAGATAAAGTTATTTTAGTTTTTGAGAAATTGTAAACTCAACTACATCATTCTTCCTTAATTTGTTAACTGTGATTCATGTCATGTCTTATTAGCTATGGTGTGGTTATTTGTTTTTGTACTGAGCGTCATTTGTGGTTTCGATCATTTTTGTCCTTATTGTTCGTTTTTAAAAGGGTTAATTTAATTTTGATATTGGGTTTTGTCTAGATTTAGTGTTCTTATTTACATTTGTCCGACGTTATATTTTAGTATCTGGAATCACTGTTCACCTTGCATGTCAAAGTTAAAGTACTGACTTCCGTTTAGATTTTTTTTTTTGAAAAAAATAATTAATATTTAACGTCGTTAACGGCGCCGTTAACACGTCAGTGTTTTAAAACTCACATGCCTTCTTATACACCCTAAGACTATGATTCTTCAGATCCAACGGTCGGATTTTTAGATTTTCAAAAAATCAAAATTGAAACATTTTGTTCTTGCACCAGGAAGTTTAGCATCTAAGTAAGAACAGTAAAGTAACCATTACAAGAAAACATTTACACCAAGACAAACCTACAATGAAACTCATGTAAGTCTTGGACCAGTATCAACCAGTTCGGCTCACCATCCCTGAATCTCATCTCCATGCTATATCTCGGCCAAACAGACCCATGATAATCTGCAGCAACAGATGGTGCAGTAGACTACAACTTAAACTAGTCATTCAGGCTTTTGTCAAGCACATTAGGTGCATTTCCTGGCAGTGATTTATGCAACAACTTGTTTGTAATTCAGGCATCCAACTCCTTCCCTGCAATTGATCCTACACATACATCTATTCAATAGCACAAAGTCAACCAACACATTCATCAGTTCCTCCATTCTCAGCTTCAAAACAAACCCAACCAGCAACAACCTCAGAAATTGTCTTTTCCAGCAGCAACACCACCACATCTACCCATTTCTCTTCTTAATTCTTCTCAAATCAAACCCTAATTTCATCTTCTAAAACCCAATTTACGGCAGCAGCAAAGCTCATACCACCACCAGATTTATTCTTTCTGCCAAGAACACTAAGTAAGATCATGCAGACAGTGTATATAATGCATCATTGGCACTGCTTCTATCTCAATCACACATAATAAACAGGAACAATAAAAAACAATTGTAAAAAAAAATAATCAAAGAGATAAATCCAACTAAATTAACTACAAGAGCAATTACCTGAATTAGCTGAAGATAAAAATTGAACTCAATTTCTTCGATTTAGAATTTGGGGAAGAACACAACAAAACCTAACCATAATTTCTTCATTAAGTCAGCTTCAATACATCGATTAATCTTCAACCCCTTGTTTCTTCATCTATAAACAACTCAATTTCACTTCTCAATTCATAAGATCTCAAACTTAATTTGAAACCCTAATTTCGGTTTCATCTCAGAAAATCCTAATCTTCTCAATTCTCGTTCTTCTTTGAAATTAATCATTCCAATCATTATTACATCCTCTTTCTTCATCTCGTATACTTCAATTCAATCTTTAATTCTTCTAATTTCATGTTCATCATAAACTCAGAAAATCCTAACTCTTTATCTTCCCTGTTTCATCATTTTTTCTTCTAATTGTACTGAATCAACACCAAAAACATCTTGCACTATGCCTCCATAACCTTTCCCCTATACACTCGTTCCCAAATTCTCGATTCATCTCTCAATGGATTCGACAGACTAAGAACATGGAGGAGGAGACGGATAAGATGAGAGAAATAAAGAAAAAGAAGAAAGAGAGAACTGATTAGGGTATTTGGTTAGGTTATAAGAGTTTGGTCGATCTTAACCGTTCATCTTTGAGATGGAACAAGATCTAATATAAACCGTAGATCTTAACCGTTAGGGACTTGGTTTGTCATTGTTAGCAAAGTTTATTTTTTTTAGTAATTCAAATTTGATTGACGGAAAAAAAATGACACGTCATCATTTCACGGGTCTTAACGGGTGAATAGTGATTCCAGATACTAAAGTCTAACGTTGGACAAATGTAAATAAGAGTACTAAATCTGGATAAAATCCATGTACCAAAGTCAAATTAACCCTTTTTAAAACTTAATATCTGACCCTTGAATAATTGTTTTGAAATACAAATAATTAATTGTAAACTTAAAATGTTGACTGAAAATACATGTAATTACTGACGACTCCTTATTTATTCCCATATATTTTGGTAACATATTATTAGATAATTTTTGGTATTGCACATACAGTACTATTGTTGGTATCCAGATATTTTCTGATATAAAATAGTTTTACGTTGTGTTACTGTTACTTTATAATTCGATGGCTTGGAAGAACAAAAGTTGATTTCAGAATTACGGTTTTATCTTAGACTGATAGTACTTCATAACTTTGTGTTTTGTACTGTTAAAGGATTTCACGAAAATTTCATTTGGCTTCGTCTTACTCCCGTACTAGCATAGTTACCCCTTTCATGTTGCTCTTTAATTTATTTAGTTTTAGTATGTGTACCTATTTGAATACTTACTTGGTGTTGTTTGTGAATGAATATCGGTTTTCGATCTTTAATTTCTGCTGCCAATTTAATTCTCCTGCCACTTGAAATTCAAATTCTACAAGTCTTCCTTGGCTTTTATGCTTGCTTTCTAAATTGAATGCTTTGGTTTCTTTTTTATTGCGAGAAATTTTCATTCTGAAAACCAACCTATTAAAAAAATTTCGGTATGTCACACTGCAAATCACTTTTTTGTAGGCTTAGTATGTGGAGCATAGTCCAAGGTTTCATGAAAATATTTGTTCAATTCACTTTTTGTGCTAACTTGTGTTTGTTTGAGTGATTTAATGTTTTCGCAGTTGGAATATTTAAAAGCTAATCATATAAATCTTGTAATTGTACGTGGTTCAGATTACTTATGAACCTATAGTGTAATGGTAGCACGTCTGACTTCAATTCAGAAGATGCGTGTTCAATTCACGCCAAGTCCACCCATTCACGCCTTCCTTTGCTATTCTCTTTGGATTATTTGAATATATGAATTTGTGTGTGCAGGTTCTTGTGGCAGGTTGAAATTTCAGTAATGCAAATTATCTAAAATTGTTCAAAATCCGGTTTTTATTATTTAACAGAATAATCCTTAGTTTTAATGTTAGAATCTTGTTTGTTATCAATTCATACATAGGAACTCATCCTTCAGTATTTGACAAAATAATCATTAGTGCGATTTAAGTCAAGAATATATATTCAGACGAGTGCTCAATCTCTAATGTTAGAATCTCGTTTGTTATCAGTTTATTCTCAAAATCTCATCCTTTGTTATCTACCAGGATAATCCCAGTTTGTTGCAAGTCAAAATTACCATCTCGATCAAATGTTAGAGTCTCGTTTGTTATCTGCTAACTCATTCTCAAAAATCCAATCTTTATTATTTAAAAAAATAATCCTTAGTTCTAATGTTAGAATCTTGTTTGTTATCAATTCATACCTAGGAACTCATCCTTCAGTATTTGACAGAATAATCATTAGTTCGAGGTAGGTCTCTAATGTCAAAATCTCGTTTGTTGTCAGTTTATTCTCGGAAGCTCATCCTTTATTATCTACCAGGATAATCCCAGTTTGTTGCAAGTCAAAATTACCATCTCGATCAAATGTTGGAGTCTCGTTCTTCATAAGATAGATCCTTCTCGAAAATCCAGTCTTTATTGTTTAGCAGAATAATCCTTAGTTCGTTGAAGGTCAAAAATATCTCTGGAAAATCTCTAATTTTAAAATCTCGTTCGTTATAAGTTCATTCTCGAAAATTGATAATAAAAACGAATACACTAGTTAATTTTAGCACAAAAAAAAACACATATGTTTTTGACACCTGTCTCAATTCGTATGAGAAACCAAAACAAAATCTCTACCGTCCAAAAATTTTCATAATCCATATGACTATCCTTATCCACCGTCAAAAAATTCTATTCAAAACCATGAAGTTTTTTTCACCCTTCATCTTCCTCTCTCTCTCAAACTTTCTCGGTTCCTCTCTAAGTCTCCGCCTCTACCAAAACCCTAAACTACATCTTAAGATTTTTGAACAAGAGGAAAAAGAACTAGTCAATGGAAGTTATATCTGTTGAAGCTCTTTGTTAATTAATGCAAATCTAATCCGTCTCTTCTTAATGATCCTTCTCTTTTTTTCTTTAGAGATTATTTTGAAAGGTAAATACAATATTAATCTCAATATTCAAAATCCTAAAACTCTTTCTTTATCAGTATTTTTAATATGTATTTTGAATTTCGTATGTTGCAATGCTAATCTACCTGCTTCAGCTTATAAATCCCTAAAAATGTGTGTACAGAAAAGTGGTTTGTTGATATTCTCTTAAATTTATATAGGTTGAACTTTTCTTTCGTTGTTTATTTGGTTTTCTCACCGGTTGGTAACGACTATTTCATGGTTCTGAACAATTTGAGCCTTTATTATGCCGATTTCACCATGTAAAGGGCCTAAAGATGGGTTTCCATATTAGGTTTTCCTCAACAACTCAAAGCATCGACATCAAGGAATTGAGATTTTCTGGTAACTTTTTTACCATTAGCATCAGTGGTCTCAACTGTTCTCGTGGATAATTAGGGCTCCTGGTAGATAATTTTGTTTGTTGAATGATGCAAATGTTGTACGAGTCTTTTGATAAATCATTTGAGGGAAAATTTCTTGTCACTGAGGAAGATTTTGCTTGTAGTAAATAGTCTTTCTGCTAGCTGCTTAACCTCTCTCACTCCCTCTGGTTCCGGGGTTTAGGTTATTCTGAGGTTCTAGAACTTAAATTGGTTCCAAAAATTTTTTTTATAAAAACTTAAAACTCTATTTTACATTTTCAAATTTTCAAAATAAATCATTGTGTTAGCCATGTGTAAGTGTGTTAGAAGTAAAATAATTAAGAGTTATAAAGATGAGTTGATTTTGGTATACATGTAATTTTAGGTAGAAATAGTTGTATTGGCTATTTAATAAAAAATATGTTAGATACGTATAACTAATGACCTTGCACTTTGAATAGTTATTTAATTATTATGAATTAATATTATAATTATCCTAACTATTAGTGAATTTGTAACTGTTTATAGATGTTACTAGAATTAATATGAATCATTTAAATAAAAAAAAATTAATTAGTTAGAAAATATATTGTTAGAAAAACCTAGATTTGGTATATATAATAAAATTTTATTTTTGAATCTAATTATGAATTTCCTAATCATAATAATTCTTTATCACTAATTCTGATCGATATACGAATTCTCAAAGGGGAAGAAACTAAATTTTTAATATAACCTAAATTTAACATAACCAAAACGGGGCCATAGGCCTCGGCCAGCCTTAAGGCTAAATTTCCCCAATCGTAGACCGTGGTAATACCTAATATATATATCTATATATCTATATCTATATAGATATATTATAAACTGTTATAAATGTCAGTCATTATATATATATATATATATAGTAATACCTAATATATATTATAAACTGTTATAAATGCCAGTCCTTATATATATAGCTGACCCACCAATATAGACTAGTCAAACTCTGTTGACATGAGTCACTATAAAGATAAGGAAGATACATATTATCCTTATCATGTAAATCTTGTAACTAGCACATGCATTGTGGCTAACATGGCACCATTTTAGCAATAGCTGTTATGCAAAGTTTAGTATATATAACCTTCTTTAAAGTCCTTCTGATGTATGACTTGAACTAAAAAGGAAATGAAATTTCTAGTTCTTTTCTTTTATCTTTCACTATATAGTTGGTTACATTTGTTGTACTGTGTTTAATACTAATCAATGATTTGATAATTTTATATTACGTTATCAACATGAAATACTCTTTGATTAATGATATTAACCCATTTGATTTTGTTACATACAATAAATGGTGTCTTAGAAGTTGTTTGGCGGAGAACCTTGGCAGCTAGAAGATCATGGCCGACGACTACTTCCTGATCATTTGGGTACTATATATATATCGTTCTATACTGCGAATAAATGATTTATAAAAAAAGATGGAATACCATTCTTTTTTTCACCCATGCCCTTCGTTTTAAATTAATATATTAATGTTTATATGTGACTATGCGCTCATTTTGTTAATTTTTGTTATGATCAGGATAGTTGCTTCAAATAAGTTGTAACATGATGGTTGGTCGATGTAGTGAATTTAATTACCTATTTCAATCTGACCATGTTCATAGTAAAGTGATGAGCATGAAGCTACAATTAGATACATGTTGTATTTGATAAGAGCTCAGTAACGCGCGATAACTATTGAGATCTTTCACCACGCCCGCGTATACTATGCCCAAACCTAAATAACAGTGACGGTATAAGAAGAAATGGTATGTATTTAAAATAACTTATATTTGTGATATTATTCGGTTTACGAATTTAACTAAATAATTGAGTTTTACAGTGTTTGTTATTTTTCCGCATCATTTTGGATGACGTAGAAAATAAATTCCTTCATCATTTTATCACGAAATTTGTGGTATATAGTTTGGCTTGAATCTAGAAAAGATAAATGCGCCATATAAAATACAATGACAATCAATAAGGAGAGCCGTAAAATCTCTGCACCCTTATATGCTTCTACGAGATTTAAGGAATACATAATATGCGCCTTCTTTATGTCCCAACGAGATTTAAAAATTTAGTGCGTAATTATGCACTTTGTATATATTGTATCAGTAACAACGAGAGTTTCATTATTTTAACTGCACCTCGTATATACACAATGTCGAGCGAGTGATGCATTTCTTTAAATGATATTCAGAGTTGATATTAATTCTTTTCTCCACTTAATTTATTACCGGAAATCACGAATTTGTTGAATAAATTTGCATTGATATTGTATATTTTTGATAAATTGATAGACACGACATATGAGGAAAATGCATAATGTGGTAGGCATATTTAAATATGAGAACCACAATGCCTTTTTCGGGTTTAGGAACCTGATAAGCACCGTACCACTTGAAATGAAAAATACGGGATGGTAACGTAATGATTGGTTGAATGACCATCTTCGAGCTTGATAGATCTCTGCTATCACCGTGACATAAAAGACATGGTACGTGCACTTGAAGTGTTTTTTACAATTGTTAATCTCTAGCAGTCATCTTTGCAGAACTGAGACTGATATTGTTACAGTGTCTATTGTAAAGGATTTACTTTACAGTATTGTTGATTTTACATGGAAATATAAATTCTTAAATTTATTCGAGCTAAATAGTAAACGAGAAAGGAAACCTGATTAGTTATTTCTCATAGGTGTGTGTTATTATTATTTTCTGCACGCAGTTGCTACCTTGATAAGTGGACTAATACGGATGGAAGTTCTATTGATGAACGTTCCCGACTGAGGATCATGGGGAGAATCGTCGACGATATTGGTTGATTTCAATTGTGACTCATCTATATTCTCACACCAATAAATGGCTAAGGTGTTGGAGATTACTTTGTTGCTAGATTTTGTAGGAATACACTTGTTAGATTCGATATAATTTAAAGTCCTTGCAAGTCATGCCATAGAATCACAACGATTATTTCGTCTGAAAAATACTTACAAGCATAGACGAAAACCTCTGATACGAGTTCCAATCTAATCAGATGACATCCATATTCTCTTTTAGTTATAGATTGATATAACTCCTGACGAGAAGAATATCCATAAAATTTACGTTGATATCTCATGGAGAAGAATATCCACATATTGAAATTTGGTACTAGTGGATTAGAATATCCGCGAACTCTAGTGAATGATGTAAGATCATTATTAACTTATTGTTAAGTGGTTGTCAATTATGTTCTAAGTAGTTACTGAAATCATTATAGATAAGTATCCCCTTTGCAAAGGACTATCAACAAAGTTTATATCATTGGCAACTATGTATTTCAGTCTATATTGAGTTGTTCTCTCGTTTATATACGCTTTTAATACCTAAGTCCTAGCAGAACTTTGGTTCGAAATTTGATGCTTATAAGAAAGTATAATAAGATAATTAAGGCCGTTTATTATACAACGATATCCTTGACAACGAGTTTCCACATATACTTGATCAGGTTGATCAAAGTATAGTCTTGTAGTCATAATTGATTCGACATATCACCGAGTGATAATTGTGCATCTTAATTCGCATATTTTTTAAATGAAACTTTTTTTTCCAGTTATTGATGTTGTATCATTTTGGTAATGCTCTGGGATAGTTTTTAAATGAAACTTTTTGTTTTCATTAGGAATCTTAAATTTATTACTCATAAAACCATTATCATGTTTTTATTTAACGTGCTATATTCCACTGCAGTTGTTATTGCAAAAAGATTTAAAATTTTGATGAGAAAGTCTACCCACAATTTGGAAAAATAAAGGCTATTACCTAAAAAATAGTGTGAAGTATCTTGGTTTGCACAAAGATAAACCAGAATGTATCTCATCTTGATATTTTCAGCAATGAAAGATATGAGGAAGATTGATATCTTCATAAATTGCAAATCTAGTTGCTTTCTTAAGAATCTGTAAATGTAGTAGTAAGTGTGTCATTTAAAACACTCCACAATCCTGGGTGACTAGTTGATACAAAATATTCACTCATTTTAAGGAAAGGAATAACCGAACGTAATCGCTGAAAGTAGAGCTCTCGAAGAGGCTATTAAAGGAAATCTGATTTCTCTGAGTATAGTACTCTTTATAAGAGAATGTCTCAGTAAAGGCTATGAAATCTCAAATGAAGGGATTTTCATAAGATATGCATGTAATAGAGAAATTTACGGTCGTATTATAATGATTGTTGGTGACATAGTCAAAGTATCCACTGATATTTCCATAGATGATGTTGGTGTTAAACGACTTTCTATAAGGGAATATGATTGGTTAAATTGGAAAAGAGAGATCCAAGCAGGATAATAGTTTCTCACAAAAATGCATATCTTTGGAATTGCAGTCCGAACACTCGGTAATGTGTGCTACGTACACCTAGCCGCAGGTGGATACTTACAAATTCCGACATATGATCATGATAATGTAATCCATATTGGTTACAGGTGGATGTTTTCACATAGTGAGAAAATTAAAGTCAACTAGTGGCACAAAGTCTTTCACATAAACAATAAATGGATTACAAAGAAGCATATTCTATGTATTATTTACAAATACCTTTTCGGTATTTTATTAAGTCTGGTAGTCCTTGAAGGACTCGACGTTCATACAAAAGACGTGGTTATTGCACATCTGTATAAAAGACAAGATACAAATATCTGGATGAAATTCCTGAAGTTTTTCAGCTATTAGCAGAATTACCATTTCATATAAAGCTTAATTGAGCCTTGCGTGGATTGAAATGATTTAGGTGAATGTGGTACAATTGTATAAATGAATATTCATTAAGATGGAAATGTGTGAACCATATCATGTGCCCATGGGCTCTGCATTTTCTAGATTTAATTAATGAATATAGTATCAATTTGATTGGAACTCCTGAAGAGCTCCAAACACAAAAATGCTTAAGGCAGGAGTTCGAGATAGAAATCTCGGTAAAATAAGATCTCATATGTTGATTGATAATTGTAGCTAGAAGTCAATTGATTTCGTCAACCTTTAAGGTTTATAGATGGACAAGATGGCAAAATTATAGTTGTGTGATCTCTTACTTTTAATATTGATCGGTTTACATCTCAACAAAGGAGATGTGTAAATGGTATAATAACTGAAATATGATATAATACCTGATATTTGGTTTGTTGTAAACATGTAAGCATGGTTTTACCCAGCACTAATATCGAGACATTGGTCCAAAGAAAAATTATTTATCTTCGTGGTACCGTTAAGCTCGATCTTTTGCATAAAAGATCGCAAAATATCTCCCACAGAGAAAGGCTAATCAGGATGTTTAAGTTTTAATTTTTTAGAAGGTTTCTTAATGTAACTAAATATTCTCCTGACTAAGGTTTTTAAATCGTGACTCGTTTTTTATTTTGAAGAATCGATTCGTATGAATCGTAAATCGAAGATTCATAGTCATATTCGATGTGTATACTATTACAAATATAAAGTTAGTTTCATAGTATAAAAAGTAGTATTTTATTAAATTATAAAGATTTTCTTGCTTTAAACTAATATATATAAAATATATCCAACACTAATCAAACATCAAGAGGTAGCATAGTGGTCCACGTTTTTGACAACCAAGCTTTGGGTCAGCTGTTCGATCCCTCTTAACAGTTTTTTACGAAAATATTAAAATAAAAGAAAGGAAATCGTATGAATCTGTGTATCTAAATGCGATTTATAAATAAAAATAACGATTCAAGGGCAGAACGATTCGAAGGACGAGTCTGACTCGATTTCAAAATTGATGAAGTGACTCGTACGAGTCTAAAAACCATGCTCCTACCTAATAGTCTGGTAATAGAGGATACGTGTTCTTTCTCCAATCGGTTATAATTGTTCAGATAAAGCTAGTAGAGAATAAAATTTAACACAATCAGATAATCATTAAGAAATTACATGGATTAAAACCGGACCAAGTTTTTCAAGTAAAGGAAGTCGCTGAAGACATTAAAAAAAATGTTTCATGAACTATATACAGTACTATCAGGCACAATGATCAACTGAGAAGGCTAGTCATCTGGGGGAGTAAAGTCGTAGAATACTATAAATATTGGACATGTTGGACATTTACGTCGTGTACTCTTTTTCCTTAGTCAAGGTTTTTTCCTACTGGGTTTTCCTTGTCAAGGTTTTAATGAGTCATGCGATCCGCTTCTATCCACAATTTGAAATGTTGTACTCTTTTTCCATCGTCCTGACTTTTGTCCCTCTGGGTTTTTCCGGGCAAAATTTTAACGAGGCAACATTTACGGATCTATCACAGTTATGAATGTTCATCTTTTCCTACGTTCAGGTTTTGTCCCTTTGGGTTTAGCTGGCGAGGTTTTTAATGAGATAACAATCTTAGAATGGTGATCATCATCTAAAGAGATGTATATCCATAAATTTTTTTAAGATATGAGGTTATCGGATAACCACCGATAATATTTGGTTCATTTTTTTTTCTTTTCTACCGGCTCGCAGTTTTTTCCTGAAAAGATTTCAACGAAGCAAAATGAGTAGTATCGTCAATACCATTGTGAGCTTCTAGCGCTGTTTTCCAAGCGGTTTTCCTAATGAAGTTTTATCAAGGAAACGTGTTCGTAACGATCAACAAAGATTGATGTACTATAATGTTTCAGTTAAGATTACTGTGATCATTAAATTAGGTTAAGATTAGTCATAATTTATTCAAATTTCGTAATCCTAATCGAGCTTGTCTTAATAAAACCTGTGGTTCCTAACCTGGGTAGCACTGACGTGCCTAAATTTAAGCCATGTCCGAGTCTGACACAAGTAGGACGCGGGACGCGGACCCGACGCACATACGATGTGTGTTAGACGCACACATGAGCGCGTCATACGTGTTTTGAGTTTGGACGCTTCTCTGACACGGCTGGTCACATATGTTTTTAGTTTGGACGCTTCTTTGTCACGACTGAACATGATTTTTCTTTTGGTTAGGGTTTATCTTTTGGTTTAATTTCCTTGACAAAGTTGCAACTTAAAGTGGAAGAGAAAAGAATACTGATGGTCAAACCTCATGGTGGTTGTCTGTTCATGGAAGAGAGGTTGAAACTAAGAACAATGTTAATCAATTAGTTTCTAATAAAAGTACAAATGGTTGTCCGTAAAAACATCTTATTCAATGTTAATCAGTCTTTTGATCAATCACTACTCTTAAGTTATAGAATTTGTTATGATATTTTTCTCTTAATCAAGGATGAAAATCTTTTTGCATGATTTGTTTCATCTTATTACAGTATGATTTTTGAGAAATGTTAATCAATATTTTCTGTTTCATCTTATTACAGTTAAAAAAACTATGAAATGTTAAGCCAAGTAGTAAAGGCATGTGCTACTACTCTGTTGTAAACATGGAAAATGATGTAAGTGCTTTAGAAGATGATGTGCCTCATTTCAAGTTGTGACGGAAACTGACAGTTAGAAAGAAGATGGTGAAGACATCAGTCCCGACAAAAAATTGAGTAACATAATCTCAAGGATGAGAGAAAACAAAAGGAGAATGCAAGCACCTTTCAAGATGCATGATTATACACCTGGAGATGCTAAGAATAAGAAAAGAAAAAAGACTCGGTGTGTGAGCAGAAATCAAAAGAAAAAGTTGGAGAAAAAACAAAAAGAGAAAAGGGAAGACAAGTTGAAAGCAGTGGATAACTTAAAAATTATACAACTGCTGGATTCAAATGAAAAACAGATTGTGTGCAGATATTTTAAAATGCACAATGAAAGGTAAGTGGCATTCATACCATTAAGTTTTTTGGTTAAATAATTTAAGTGTTTTAGTTTCTTTTATTCTTCTTAAATATTAAATTTGTTTATCAACAATATAACAACAGTGACATGGCTTGGGAGAAGGACGATATGGGCATGTACGTTACAGGAAAAAATATGAACGCCTTGATAAGAAAAGGTGACATAGAAGGAGATATGATTGAGTTCTACATGCTCAAATTGCAAAAAAAACATAGCAAAGAACATCAAGAAATCAGATGGCACTCCTAAGTACAAAAGAGCTGTTTTCCTAAGCACATATGTCTATGTAAGTTTCATCTAACTTATCTTATACAAGTGTCTTTCTGAAAACAATGAAACCAATTTTGGTTTCATCAAAATAAGGTTTCATATGTTTCAATTACATTTTTCTGTAAAAAAATGGTTTCATATGATTTTCAACAATGCACTCATTTTGATTTTTTATTGAATTTCAGACATTGCACTCAATCGGTAAAAGTTGCCACACTGCGATTGAAGCTTTCATTGATAAAATGGACTACACTCCAGAATATGTCTTCGTTCCAATCATAACAAAACTAAGTGAAAATACATATCACTGGACATTGTTAGTCTTTGATAATGAGACTGGAGAATTCTCTCACTACAACTCAATGGCCTCAACTGAAGATGAACGCAAAAAAAGTGCTGAAAGCATGAAGGAAAGAATGGTGTCAGCATTCAGAAAACATGTATCAAAGCTCTGCCTGGACCCATCAAGTCAAACAAAAGAATTCATTTTGAACACCCATTTTTGCTGTCAACAAGATGTGTAAGTACTTTTAAAAGAAATTGTGATATCTTCATTTTAATCTTTTTTTATTTTTCAGTTTAAAGATATTGTTTTATTAGTTTCAGGAATGATTGCGGACTTCATGTTTGTTATTACATGAAGAGCCTTTTGAAAGTAAATTTTTCATCCGAAGAGCACATAAAAAAAAGGTGCAAAATATGAGGCCAAAGTTGGCATGCAAGATACTCCTTGACAAAGTTGAAGACTAACACTCCTTGACAAAGTTGCAACTTAAAGTGGAAGAGAAAAGAAGACTGATGGTCAAACCTCATGGTGGTTGTCTGTTCATGGAAGAGTGGTTGAAACTAAGAACAATGTTAATCAATTAGTTTCTAATAAAAGTACAAATGGTTGTCCGTAAAAACATCTTATTCAATATTTATCAGTCTTTTGATCAATCACTACTCTTAAGCTATAGAATTTGTTATGATATTTTTCTCTTAATCAAGGATGAAAATCTTTTTGCATGATTTGTTTCATCTTATTACAGTATGATTTTTGAGAAATGTTAATCAATATTTTCTGTTTCATCTTATTACAGTTAAAAAAAAAACTATGAAACCAAAAAGGGTGTCATCATTTGTTTTTATTTTCATCTTACTATAGATGAAAAAACGATGAAACTAAAAAAGGTTTCATCATCTATTTTTGTTTCATCTTATTCCAGAAGAAAAAAACGATGAAACCAAAAAGGGTTCCATCAACTTAGAGGTGTTTCATCTTATTCCAAATGAAAAACACGATGAAACCAAAAAAGGTTTCATCATTTTAGAGATAAAAAAAACATACGCTACAGGTCTTTCATGTGACAAAACTATGAAACCTATTTTGGTTCCAACAAATTATAAAAATCCTGTAACTCTGAAAAACTTAATCTAAAAATAAAAAAACACGAAAGACCTGGAGCAAAATGAAATTTTAACTGTAAACAATATAGAAAAAAGAATAATAAAAATATGAAGATTGAAACATATAGTAGTCTAAACAAAAAATGAAAATGAAAAAGTCAATGAATTATTGTCAAAATAAATTCACATCTGCCGCGCAGTGCATGTCCTTCGGTTATGGGTACTCAAAACATGGCAGCTACCACAAGTTTTCATCTTCTTATTAGGAACTGAACCTGTATTAGGAATTATCTTCTTCTTCCTTGGACGACCAGGTTGTGGTAGAGCATCAGGACCAAGAACAAGAGATTTTGGAGACACAACCGTAGGCTTTTCAGGTCTTGCATAGGATTCACTGTAGAACTTTACTGTAAAACAGAATTCAACATACTTATACGGGTCTTCTTCATTTAGCATGATACAACTGATAGCGTGGGCACAAGGAAAACCGTTGATGTGCCAGCGGTTGCAAGAACATGTTCTTCTTTCCAAATCGACCTTTTGTGTTAATGTAGAATGAACTTCAACACATATTGCGACGACATGGTGATAGTGTATTCACGGCCGTGCATCTTGTTGTTGTACAACTCAGTTTCAAACTCTGGACACAAAGTTTCTCGCCACTTCAATAATGTTGCACATTCCTCACGACGTACACACATTTGATTCATAAGATTCACTCTGATCTCATCAACCATAATGGCTATAGGCTTCTCTCGCTCTTCAACGATCCAACTATTGAAACTCTAAGCAATATTTGAACACAACCTACCATAACGACGACCCGGGAAATAAAAACTTGCCCATTTATCAATCGGAGCTCTACTCAGATAATCTTGTAACTTCTGATTTTTGACCTGCAATAAATTCTCCCAGTTCTCTGAAAATTTTATATGTGTATTAGCATACGCACATTTTTCAAACAACCCAAGCACATAATTGTTATAAACCTTACTGGACTTCGATAAGTATGTATTGATATTGTTCTCAGGGAATACATCAGGGATTTGATTCACCAAACCAGTAACTCGATCACTAACAAAAGTAAGCTTTTTATGCATAGGAGAAAGTACTTGCTTCAAATTCTCCAAAAACCATTTCCAGTTGGCGTCATTCTCCGAAGAAACAACATCATAAGCAAAAGGATAGATTTCTGAAAAAACAAAACAGAAAAAAAATATCTCATCATATAAAAAAACAATGAAACCGAAAAAGGTTTCATCCGTTTAAACTATATTTTTTTGTAGAAAAAATGTCTCAGCATATAAAAAACAATGAAACCGAATAAGGTTTCATACATATCAGTTATATTTTTCTGTAAAAAAAAATAGGTTTCGCTGATTTTCAACTTGGTTTCATCGGTTTGTAGCATGATGTTAGGTTTCATTTGTATAGGATTGAATAACAAACCTGTTATTTAATCCTAAGAAACAAAATAGAATGTTTAAGAAAATTATCGTCATTCCCGGTTAGACCTATTGCTGCCATGATATGACCAAGGTATTTGCTCTTCAAATGGGCTGCATCAAGGAATAACAAAGGACGGCAGTAATTGAATCCACGAATACATGCTCCGAAACAGATAAACAATCTCTAAAATTTTTGAGTCCCATTTTCAACTTCCAAAAAAACACGAGATCCAGGATTGGTTTCAGTCAATTTGTTGGTATACCATTTCAAGTACATAAATGATTTCTCGTTCTCTCCCCATGTAATATTCAATGCATTCCTCTTCCCTGCATATGCATAATAACTACTAATGTCAAAGCCGTACTCTCTTGTAAACTTATTCATAATATCCTTTGTCTTCTTCTTTGGATTCTGTTTAATCTCTTCAAGAGTCAAGCTACTAATAAGTTTCTTCGACAAATGTGGTATGTTTACAACTCCACCACAACAAGTATGCTTCTTATTTAACTCCTTGATAATAAAAGGACTACCTTCAACACCATCAATAGAAACAGCATATATATGCCATTAACATTTATCTTCTTCCTTCTTAGAACAACATGCACCAATCCTCAACTTCTCATTCTTTGTCATCTTAAATGAATACCCAGATACTGCATGATATTTCAATAAATCAGAACGAATTTGTTGAACACCTCCATTAAACACCTGATTGACACACTGAAAAAGGCCAAGCCAATGCGTAGACTTCAACGGTTCTTTAACTTTATTACGGACATCATAATCAACTAAATTTGTAAGTGTTGAATGCTCAAAAGATATAATTCCTAAACTTCGTGGCTGCTCATATGGTATGATTGCTGAAATTTCTGAACTACAACTAGAGGACTCATCTTTATGCCTTACATGTAACTCAAGAGATGGAAGCTTATTAAATAAAGTAAATAAAGCAACCGATTGGAGATCAAAATCAGAATTGATAACCTTTTGCTGATCACAAACTACGTGGAAAATTTCAATCGAAAGAGAAGAGAATTGACACCAACTTGAACATATACTACTCTTCAAATCACAAACAGATGCTTGTAGACCAATACGAAAAGATAATGTATCATCTTTGTGAAATATAACAGCGAGAACAGATTCCATAACCTACAGAAAAAAGTACGAAACCGAAATAAGTTTCACTGTATGTGAATATAAACAACAACAAACAACAAAATTTGAATATTAACATCAACAAAAATAGCAAAAACATGATTCCATAACCTACAGGAAAAAGTATGAAACCAAAATAAGTTTCACTGTATGTGTATATAAACAAACAACATCAATTTTTTTTTTTGAAAATTAACATCAACAACATAACAAAAATGTGATTTCATAACCTACAGGCAAAAGTATGAAACCAAAATAAGTTTCATTGTATGTGTATATAAATAACAACACCAACAAAAATTAAAAATTAACATCAACAACATACAAAAATGTGATTCCAATAATATACAGGAAAAAGTATGAAACCAAAAACGGTTTCACTGTATGTGAATATAAACAACAACACCAACAACAACATTTGAAAGTTGGATTTCAGTATCAGAGGAATGATTGAACTAATACAAAAACTTGAACAGAGTGAGAATATGATCAAATAACAACTGAAAGATACAGTAAGAATCATCAAAACTGAAAATACAGTAATAATCATGAAAATACACAAAAAAAAAATGGTTACAGTTCCTGTTCTTCACTTGAACAGAAAGGAACACAATTTTGAGTTCGGTTAATCGAAAATTTCATAATCAAATAACAACCAAAATCGAAAATTAAAACTTACCTGATGAAATACAACTGAAGTTAGAAGACGGAGAAGA
>JAJJMC010025602.1:728195-754853 GCA_023531435.1 Papaver californicum | reverse complement strand
TAGTCCTCTTTAAGACAGCAATTATGTGGCTTTCCCTTTATGGATGACGAGTCTTGTTCGAACCTACTTGTGTAATTCTTACTAAGTGCAACCATCCGCAGTTCTCAGAAGCCAGAGTTTCACAAAAAATATATTTTTGTTGCCTCTTGAAGTCGTTCTGAAATTTTATTCCCAACCTAATTTCAAACTTTCTGACTTAATTAAGTCGAAAAAGTTACCTCTGAAGGTGTATTCAACCAAAAGTTGCATAAGACAGATGTAAATGGTATTTTAGTGCATTACGTTAAGACTTCTACATTTCCATTGAATTTTTTTCCAAAATTTATATCATGTATTCTATTTCACAACATAACATAAGCATTCAAGTAGAAATTAATCTGATCGATAAGCATAAACATTTATGTTGACGATGATTGCTCATTTCTCTAAAGGTTCAACAGCAGTCCTGAAAAGAAGGACGTAAACCTTGGAGATGGAAAAATATATGAAACCTCCTAGAGAATGTGTGACGTATGAACCAAAGCTTGTTCCTACAATGCAATGCCAAGCTGGACCATATGATGAGTCGAATTCCTGTTAAAGATCAACACAAAAGAAAACAGCAAGAAAGCTTTACAGTGGGAAATGAAAGGAATTCAACAGATAAAGCAAGGAACAGTATAAATGTGCAACTGAAGCATTATTTTAGCTAAACTAAATGCTCGTTTTGATGGCAGGACCAGAGTTCAAAGTTCAAACCCCGAATAAATATCAGTCAACAATTATAAGTGAGGTCCAATCATTCTGTACCCTAGTTTCTCTAAGGGTAGATCCTTGTGTTGTTTGGTTGACAACCATGGATTCAGTCCTGCTTATGCTGTTGCAAGCCTAGATCATGCCACCAATCAATAAAGTAAATTTCCACTACCATAAAGGGAGAGACAAGAAAGGAAACAACTACTTATAAAGTTTGCCACTCCCACAGCCCTACTCAATACCATAAGCAAGTGTCCTTTTATGGCCTTGACAATCATGACTGTCTCGACCAAACTCTAAATAGTTAGTCAAGAACAATGAGTTTCACTTGGGAAAGTGTTCTCCTTGTTTGAGAAACCAAGTTTAGTTACATGCTTCATGATAGTCGTGTGTTCATTTAAAGTGGCATTTCTCTTCTACACAGAAAAACAAGGTCCTAGTACTGTGGTAAAATAGTTGTAAACATGGGAAATCAACAGCCATTGCAAATCTCAGAGATGCTGGAATATGAACCAAGGTCTTGCACTTCGAAGATTTATTGATTCCAAAGCAAATAAATGGGTAGCAAATCCCCTACGAGGATAGGGAAAAAGTTGCTTGGCTAAGAAGATTTAGATATACCAAGATCTGCTCAATGTGTGAGATTACAATGAAATTAACAGTTGGACCTGCATGCAGCGTTAACTGAAATTCAATAAGTCTAAACATCTCTTACTCGTACAATTTGAGGAAGCAAAATACAGCTAAGAGTTTCTGTGACTAAACGCCACGCTCTAAAGATAGAGATGGTTTAAGAATTAAAGTTCGTAACTAATGCTGGTCAAGCATGTCAATTATCAAATAGAAGGGGGAAACACAGACAACAAGCTAAGAGAGACTACACATTCTAAAATATGGAACAATTGAACAAACTGACATTCCAGCGAGAGACAAGACATTCTAGAATATGGAACAAAAGCTTGAATGTTGTAAGCTTCTAATGGTCAACAATCAACTATCTTAGTAGCTTTAACGGTTTATATTTAAGAGTTAGAACGGTCGTGATCATAAGAATGAGTGAAGTCAGACTCACAATGATAAACTCCCTGTACCAACTATTGCTAAAAATTCATATCATCAGAGAACTCCACAGCTCATAGAAAATATCTTATGAACTCCACTAACTGACAAGGTTATTCTACAAATTATGCGAGAAAGGGACACCAACAAGTTGAAAGCAGAATTATCATTTAAGTTATAGGATGAAAAAACTGAACGTGTAACTCAACCGGGCTTCTCAAAAATATAATCTGTTTTTCTTTGCCAATCTCCATAAAGGAAGAGAAAATCTATTTTACTAAAGTAAAGTCTTCACAATCTCCATGTTCTTGCACCTAGGTAACATCAAAATTATATTTCTAATGCTAATGGGAATCACCCACCCCCAAACACATATTCCAGTGAAAACTCTAGTATCCAAATGAATTGTGTGGATTCAGCATCTCGTTATTGCTGCTTCTAAGTGCAACTCTTACTAAGCTACAGCTTAATACTAAACTAATGCCAACACTGGTAATTATTGCCATGGGACACTGTTCATTTGACCATACTAGAGCAACATTTTTATAGCTCATTCATTTGACCACACTAGCTATGTTACACTTTCTCCTAATATTTAGTCCATCCTAAAACCTCAACAAAAAAAAAAATGATGTCTTTATCAATATTTCTAGGGTAATTTTGAATGAGTATTAAGTAAGACCAAAATTACTACTAGTTTATTTCCAAAGACAGGAAAAAATTAATCACATCTTTTGTAATCAATAATACTGTATCCCTCAAATAGCTTCAACTTTGTAATTTAAAGTTGCAATTTTTCCAATCCACCAAGAAATAAAAATCAAAAACATCAAAGAGGTTTAAAAGAAAATCTGGGTTTAACTTGAAATGGAGATCTAAGCAAACCCAGAAGATGAAAATGAAACATGCATCATAAAGACAGTACCTTTTTGAGGGCAAGAGCCAAGCGTTTACTGTCTAGTTTTTTGTTAGGCATGGAATCAAGACAATCTTTTGCACAACGGAAAGCTTGATTTTGAAGAGGAATAGGCATATCAGCAGCTCTAACTTTGATATTAAGACTTGGGTCATGAATCAGATGATCATGTTGTTGTTGTTGTTGTTTATCATCACGATGTTCTTCTTCTTCTTCTTCCACTACTTCATCAGCTTTTTTCTTTTGTATAAGACTACTAAGAAATCTACTTCTTCTTTCTAACTCTTCCATTGCTCCCTCCATTTTCTTCTCATTACACTCTCTCTCGGTTTAGTTAACACTTTTCCATGTCTCTCTCTCGCTGTGGATTGAAAGAATGAAGCACAAAAGAAGAAGAAGAAGAAGAAGAAGAAGAATAGAGTAGGAGATATATGAAATCAAACAACTACCTGATTTTGACTGGAATAGTGAACTCAACTCAACTAGTCTTTTCTTTTTCTTTTGCTGTGTATGCGTTGGGGGTAGGACTCTTGTAGCCTTGTAGGAGAGTTCATTTCTGATCAGACAGATTAAGTAACTTATCTGCACACACATATATTCTATTCCAAATCAACTCTTTTTAAAACACTTTTTGAGCCTGTTTTTTAGGGGAATTCAAAATACATCACCTACCACGGGTTGGAATGGAATTATGATGTCGAAAATGACGTCGATTTCATTACCTCCGACAAGACATGCTGGTGAATGTTTTGGATGATGGTCTGCGAGACTGACCAAAAATTTGGCGAGTGTGGAACGAACTACTTTCACAGCGGGGTACCAAGATCCGTAGCAAGGCATCCAATGGAGAATCGATCTCTAGCAAAGGTTTGAGCACCGGTCTATCCTACATGTACTCAAGCTTATCGGAAGTCTCCCAATGGTGCCACTCTGTGGACTTAATGGGAAAAGGGAGTAAAATGACGTTGATTTCTTGCTTCGGAGAGATCAGCGGCTCACGAGGAAATGATCGAATTGTATCCGAGGAACAGGGGGATACAAAAAAGAAATAAGAGAAGCGCAGGATCGATGTTATAAAAAAAAACTAAAAAAAGAATACACACACAATTTATTTGATTCACCTAAATTAGACTACGTTCAAAAAGAGGATGCAGTTTTTGCTATAATTTCAAAAATAGAGTTTTGGAGGAATATAACGGTGATAATAATCCTAATACAAACCCTAGATAGGACAACTCTCTATATATAGAGACTATTGGAAAAAAATTCTTAAATTACTAGGTCAAGTGTGAAACGGGGTCGTGCACTACTAGGCTCCACACAACATATAACATTTCAAACTTAAAATTACCGATATTACCATCTAATTAGAACTCAAATCATTGATATTACCATCCAATTATTTTATCAGTGTACTACAGTGATATAAATTGTAAATTTTGATACACTTTACCAACAGTGACAGGTGTTTTTATGTAAATACCATAATCATTTATGTAGCCAATAGATATGGACAATTGGACTTTACTGTTGTAGAGTACTGTATGACGAACTTATTTGAGTCTTCTTGGCAAAGCCAATGTGACTCTCACATGATTTGTCACCTCATCTTATTATCATTCGATGCAAAGTCCGAATGATATGTCACATCACATCAACTAATCATTCAGTTAACCGACAAATCTAAGTACAATATCAGAATTCCTTGTAGCATAAATTAATAATGTAACAAATCCACGGAAATATGAGTTACGTTGGTTAATGCAAATGGCTTTCAGCCGATGTAAAGATTACATATCTAAGGGCGTCCACGGTGGGTTGAGTATCCCAAAAGACGAAAGGTTAAAATTTTTAGTCTTTGGTCCGTTTTAAGAACAGCCGTAAATAGTCGGGCGGTGTTCTAATATAACGTCTGGTGTTGGGCGGTGTCCCAGCGTACCGCTTGTTGAGACGGATGTAATTCTAGTATAACGCTTGAGCGAGACGGACTCCTAACGTAACGCTCGATGTGGGGCGCAATCGGAGGATAACGCCTGATAGTGGACGGTCTCCTAGGACCACGCCCAATAGACAGGCGGAGCACTAGTGTATCGCCTGATGGGGCGGTGTCCCAGAATCACGCCTGGTCGAGTATCACTTGTGCGAATGGAGCGTGTGAGAAGAAAGGGACGGGCGGTGTCCTAGCACCTCGCCTAGAATTCCAAGCGGAATGCTAGCGGCCCGCCCCATCTTCTCTTCCTTCTTCTTCAGCCGCAACAGCAATTCATTCAGGTCCCAGCTCTCTCTTCCTGAAGGACAAGACGCTGCTGCTAATCGATTGAGTTTTCATGGAACATTAAAGAGAAGACTTGATTTGGTTTGAAGAACAACGTGAAGAGAATGTTCAAACAGGGAAAGAAGAGTTAGGGTATTTGAGACTTTGGCAGAGGATGTGATGAATGAATGATAATCGTTTTAGTGAATTGAGAATGAATTGTTGGTTGAATGTATGAAATTATATGCAGGGAAGGAGAATTTGATGTTTAAATTTACAAACTAATTGTTGCATGAATCCACCATCGAGTTGCACAACAAATGCTTGATTAAATGCATCAATGAAGTTGCGTGAATAATTGGTCGAGCAAATGGTGCTAGGAATCAATTTAGAAGCTGAAGATAAACAAGGAAACAACTCAGATGTTTCAGAGTTTGTAAACAGTTAGGATAGCTGGGCTTGATTAGGATTAGAATTTGTAAAGAGTTTCTTGCCGGAAATATTATCAAACTGGAGACTATTGCTGACGTTGTTTAAATTGATGAATGGCTATTGAATTAAGAGTTTGATTAGATTAGGAAAGTGGGTTTTGTGTTTGATTCGAAATTGTAGGAGGACGTGAGTTATACAAGTAAGAGAAGAAAGCTACAGACATATCATATACCCTTCTTTCACGACTGCTCCACCCCAACAGAGAGGAAATTTTCTCCTCTCCAGATTTCATCACTCCACACCATATCACTTTAAATTACAAGCGGAATTCTAGGATCCCGCCTGGTGTTGGGCGTAGCTTTAGGGCACCGTTTGGATGGGGCGGTGTCTTAGGCGTCCGCCTGGTAGTGGGCGTAATCCTAGAGCCTCGTTTCATAAGGTGTAGTCCTAGGTTACCGCTTGATCAGGCGTATTCCTAGGTTACCGCCCGTGTTTTTGAGCGTTGTCCCAGAATAACGCTTGATGCCAGGCGGTTCACTACGAAGCCGCTTGATGCTAGGCGGAATTCTATGACGCCGCCCGACTAAACCAAGTTTAGTCCGGATTAAAACCCAAATTCCCTCTGCTACAGTCGAAAATCCGGAATATCGGCTTCTTTTACTCGCGTCGCTGCCCTTCACTTTTACGAACTATCGACTAAATATGCTCTTTAGTCTGTCTTTTGATCGTCCCATTGTGGACGCTCTAAGAGACTAAGACTACATATAGAACCAGAGTTGTTGATTACAATGGTAAAATTATAAGGATATCAGTGACCTAAGTTAAACTAAAGTTGCAACTTCTGTAGCACAAGCTCACCCTGCTCATCTATAATTGGTTTGGGTTCAAAGTTGGTATCTTTACTATTTGTAAACACATATTTCTCGATGTTGATTACTACACCTAAAGAGACTTAAGGGGCCATAAGTAGCGGATTTGTAGGTCGACATAGTAAAACCACCTCATCTTATGGGTTTTAATTCTTCATGGCCGAATTATATAAATTTTTATGCCAACTTTTTATCTGTCTATCACACTATATATTTTTAGACTAGGTTATACGAACACGCCTAGAAAGATATCGTAATTGTACCGGACATGAAATCCGACACAACAAATATCTAATATTTGCCCGACATGCAATGGACACACCACATCATATGTAACGTAAAAGTAGACATTAGACATTTTGCAAACACTGATTGAACACTTTCAAACACGACATACATGATTCATATTGGTTTGAAAATTCAAAATAAACTAAATAACACGGCATAAATGATTGAAATTGGTTTGAAAAATCAAAATTAACTAAAATGTGATGCTAATTTATTCTTTTTTTAGTCAAATCCAAGTATTATTCCTGAAAGACTTGATTATTATTTCGTATTATTAATTTTATTTAATTAGTAATCAAATATTTAAAAATAAAAATAAAAATAAAAATAAAAATTGAGTGTAAAATGTAGAATATCTAAACTCAAAGCTCAATTATTAAGGATTCAATCTTGGAGATCAACTGATTCCTCTATTCAAAAAGAAAAAGTAACTACCACCCAATTAAATGAGTTCTTGGTCATGGAGGTCATTTACTGGGATCAAAGGATGAAGCAAAAGCGGGCAAAAGATGGGGACAAAAAAACTCGCCCTTTTCACTTATTTGTTCACCAACGTAGGAGGAATAATATAATTACCCACCTTCAAAAAGATAATGTTGTTTGGGTTATAGATCAGTCTGAAATTACAAGAGAGTTGGTTCATTACTTTAAATCCATATTTCGACGGCCTAATAGAGGTTCTAATACCCGTTATTTTTATTAATCTTCTAGGGTCGGTTTTTTCCTGAATTATCTAGCCTAGGTTTTGACACTTGATTAAATATATTAAAATCCTTCTCCTTTCACTTAGTAAAATATTAAAGTGGAAATAATCACCTAATTAATTTTGATAAATATTAAAACTGAGAGAAATTAAAATAACAAATAAAGAAAATTAAAGAAAATAATAAATATATAATTTAATAATAATAATAATAATAATTGTATTATTATAGGGTTTATTATAAATATACGGAAAGGTATTTGAGAAGTTAAAAACATAAAAGGATGAAAAAAATATAAATTGGAGCTAGGGTTCTTGAGAGGAAAGATTTATTGGAAAAAATCATTAGAAGATCAATGGAATTAAGGTAGAATGTAAAACCCTTTCTCTTTTGATGTTTTTCGTTGGATGTTTATTTTGTATGATTTTGTATTGTTAGGGTTCAGTAATTTATTCGCATAAATATATATCTCTGATTAATGATCAGGATTCTCCTTTAGAAGATAACATGATTCGGTATCACCGGTTGAAATTTGAGCATTATCCATCATAAATTAACCGTTAAATATTAGTTTTGATCTAGATAATATTTTCTAAAATTCTGGACAGTTTCTCTTTATCAGGGTTTTGATTGGTTTAGGTAACCTTAATAATGTTATAATAATTTGGAATATTAACAAAAGTTGCACGTTATCTTCATTTTGAGTTGGATTTGTTCAATTTAAGAATATTATGAATTAACTATATATTTTGGTAACATGATGTAATCTACCTAGTTTTTATGTTGATCTTGTAAAATTAATATCTTAAGTTTGAGCCATTAGTTTACTGTGAAATTTAGATATGTTATACCACATGGTATTATGAATGTAAACTAAAAATTTGAGAGCGATTAGACAAAGTTATCACCGTAAAATAATTAGTGTAAGATGTATGTAATTTTTAAAATGTATTCTTGTTTGCATTTATGCTTGAATGAAATACATTATTACTTGTTTGTCACATGATTTGATAGTATTTTTTTGTAAAAATGATTTACAGAAGTAAATAAGTTCATAATGATTCCCAAGAGTGAATGGGTAATAATTCTCAAGAACGTATAGGGTAATGATCCCCTGATCCATCGATGGCGCTTGTCCGTGCCGAGATAAACGATAGGTGGGTGTATGAATCAAGGTTTTCGTACCCTGAACTCATGTGTTGAAATATGAATTGCATGATCTGTTGGAAACCTTGTTGGTGTTGTGACTTGATGTGTTAGATCCTAAATTAGAAGATGGTGTTATGAACTGATGCGCTGAATATTTATTATTGACTCCTCGAAATTATTTTATATACTCTTGTTGTATATTTACTTTGATTCATTGATATTGTTATACATCTTTTGGGAATGAGGATGCATTCTAGTGAGCTGTCACCGCACCCCAATTGACATTCTTGCAGATTAAACAGAATGTTGGAAGTGGAACTAAGAAGTTAGCTTAATGATCATATTGTTCTTGTATTGCTTAAAATATAATTTACAGGGGTGTCTTGAATCAAAATTTATGTGGATAACAATAAATACTAGTTTATCTGAATCTAGTTGATTTATAATATTTCTTAAGATATATAAATTTTGGATTATAATGGATTGAATTATGATTAATTTAGTTTATAAAAACTAAAGTGGATTACGAAATCGTAGTATAGTTGAAAAAACCAAGGTCATCATGTTTCCCTTTCAAAAAAACTCATTAATAAGTTTAGGTTGTGATGGTGGTGGTGGGTGTATGTGGTGGTTATAGTGGTGGTGGTTGGTAGTGGTGGATGGTGGTGAAAAAACATAGAAATGATGTGCTAAAAAAAGAAAATAAAAAAAATGTCCATAAGAATCGATGAAACTCTTGTAGTCTGGGATGAGTCTAATATGAGATAAATAACATACATATTTTGACTACAAGTACCCATACGAATCCTTATCTATCTAGCACCTCAAATATCTTAAAAAATCTTAAATGAATTGAATACCTAGGATATTTGTGGAATCTAAAAGAAAATCAATATGAATACCATGGATATTTAATGATTCCTTGCATATCCTAATTGAATACCTAGGAGTTTTTAGGATTGTAAAATATCCATGTAAATCCTAATCCAATACACCCCTCTTAATTTAAAATATTTAGTTGGAAATATTGTTAAAGATGATTAGTGGATACATATGCTTCAATTTTGGTATGTAAAGTTTCAATTATGTTTTGAATAAAAAGTAAGAGGAGAAATATATGCATATATCTCGTTTCGACTCATAACGCCTTGAAACGCCTTGAGTTCGGATCTCCATACGGGTTTGACAATGGTCCAAAACTCAGAGTGTTACATAGGTTCTCTGCCATCTTTTATTATGTCAAATTCTCACTTTATTTCTTAAAATGAGGATGAAGATATTTCCAAGATTCCAACTGTAGAGAAAATATGGGATGCATTAGTTAAAATGGATCGTAATCAGCTCCAGGTCCGTGCAGTTACTCACCAATATTTGACAAAAGTTGTTGGTCGATTGTATATACTGATGTTCTTGAGTTAATAAAATATGTCTGTCTCTATGCAAAACTTTCGGATCTCTTGTTACCATACCAATATTTCATTGATTCCTAAAATCAGAAACTCAGTTGCACCATCAGACTTCATGCCAATTGCACTATGCAAAGTTCTTTACAAAATAGTTGTAAAAATTCTCTCTAATAGAATTAACCTCAAATGAATAAGATTATTTCTTGGTCACAAAATACTTTTGTTCCTGGTCGTCATATTTTAGATAATATTGCGATTGCAAAAGGATTGTTACACTCTACGAATAATTCTTTTACCTCAAATGAATATTTTGCCTTGAAAGTGGACATGGCTAAAGTATATGACTGGATTAATTGGAATTATTTAGGTGATATGCTTAATATTATGGGAATCACATATATATAACATGGTCATATCAATATTCAATTTTTATTCGTTTTTTAGTTATCATGACATCCGAAACCTTTGATTAATTGTTGATTAATTTTCTAAATATGAAAGGGATAAAACAATTTGATTCATGTCATCTCCCACCTATTAAATGAATAGTTACGATGTACCTTTGTTGTCTGAGGATAACTTTATTTCTGTTAAGTATTTGCGGGTGAGGTCTAGAAAATCGGAATACTCATACAATTTCTCTATAATATGGAGAAATGCAACCAATATGATGCCATATTTCTATACATTCTAGTAAATAACTTTGATTTTGCTATCATATGTATGGCAACAATAGCAAAGCATAGGTGCATGGAAACTATGTTCCTGCTAGGGACGAAACTTCAGTTTCTGGCAACTAATTTCTTGTGTCGTGTCGACTAATTTCTTGTGATGTGCCGATATCTAATGGCCGGATATTCTTTCTCCCCGATTAATAATCAGGCGTCAATTACCTGCTCCATATAGCCAAGCACAATAATAGTTGCTTTGTCTCTCATTTTTTTGGCTAAGCCATATTTAGAGTTTCTGGCTTAGCATAAGCTAACAATAGTGCTTGCTCTTACAAAACGCCGTTCATCTTCTTTAAGAATAATCATTCTTTCTGAGATTTTAAATGATCTGTTAAATTTTTTTCCACCTACCTGAATATATGAGTGAACCGTTCTTGATTCTATAGGATTAAACATTTTCTATAAATAATAAAACATAAATTAAGCGTTTTTTCTGCTTGGAAGTATGTACAATTTTGCCGAATTTTGCAACTGTATTAAATGCCTCGTGGTACTGAGATGAGTTGACCACATTGAAGGGAATATAATTGGCATAGTTTTATCGAAGAATTGACTTTTCCTGACATGTTTTACTTATGCCAAAATTTTCCATAGTAGGGTTGTGAATCCCTAGAAGTATTATACTCCCTATGTCCTAATTTAGTTGATATATTAGGGTTTTATTTTTGTCCTAATTTAGTTGTTATAGTTTATATTTCCCCCTTTTTTCCTTATGTATCCCTAACTTGGAGAAGTGTGTAGGCTCAACTTCCTAAACACAATTTTTAAATACTCTCTATATATTATATTCCTTAATATTTTTACTCTTGAATTTTTTCTTTACTACAACTAAAACAAACTCTACTACAATTTTGTAAACACCAAGCTAGGAATTAAAAACTAGGATTTTAAAAACTAAGAAAATAAGTATTGGTGTAGGGTATTTATAGAAAAAGAAATTTATCTATGTACTTTCTTAATATTTGTGTTATACCCTAATATAGCATCTAAATTAGCATACAGAGAGTATTGTCCCCCCATATCTACGAACATCCTAAAAGGTTGTGATGCCTGCATTGTAGACCTAGGTATGTACATAGAGGGCCATAAACTGTGTGATGTATTTTTTTTTCATTCATTCTTTTTAAACATCATTTTTCTACTATTAATATTCAATTTTTATTTGTTTTTGTTTCTTCCGTGGTTACTTCTTTAAAAATTATTGTTTTTTATTATTGTTCACACATATTGCGGACCTGTACTGCAGTAGTTGAACATGTTGCCATACTAAGCTACCAACGAGCCTCATGAGGAACCAACCAAGGGAGATGAAGAGGATAGGGGAGCTGTTATTCTTATTCTTATTCTGTTTGTTGTTTTCTTATATAATTTTTCGGTCTTTTTAGTTTTTATTATTACATAATCAGATATCTTTTTATTTATTTATTTTTCTTATTATTTTTATTTTTAATTCTATTTATTATTATTATTATTAAATTTTTAATTTTAAAATTTGTTATTTCAAATTTATTTTTATTTTTGTTTTAAATTTTTATTATTGTTTCCTAAAAAACTTATTTTTCCTTTTATATTTTCTCTTCTTTTTATAAAAAAATTATTTATTAAATTATTTTAAACATTTTTTAAATATATTTTTCTATTTTTTATTTATTCATAAGATTTTGTTTATTTTTTATAATTAGAATTTAAAATTAAAATTTTATCTTTGTATTTTGATATCAAACATTAAACTACGTATAGTTTTTATGCACATAACATTAGAACTGCATGTAATTGGTAATGTCTTGCATTGTTAATATTGACATACCAAACGGACCGACCCTAAGTTGAATCCTCCTTGACCGTCATGGATCGAAGTAATCTAGCAAAAAAACGTGAGGAACTACGCTGTGTATGTATCAGTTCAAATAGCACCAAACCAGTTAAAGTGAGACAGAAAACTCAGGTCATAAAGATAACACAAGGACGCAAGAACAACATATGAAATTCTATATCAATTATTTTGAAAATCATAGTTTAAGCCAATGACAACAAAAAATGTAATTTCAAGAAAAGTATATTCAGAATAAATCGACATTCCAATCCATATAGTTGACTAAAGATTTTAATCCATTTAACATTCATAAAGAAATTACATCCAATATCCATATATTTTTTAATTTAATCAATAAAAACCCAAAACAAATCCATAATTCACATATTAATATCGGCAGACATTGCTGAAGGTATACAATGAGTTGAAAGAATATCTGGTGTTGCTGCTTTTGCGGCCTTGGTTTCTAGAACAACTATCTGCACATGAACATATATGGTAAGAAAGAGTGACAGGGGAAGTAACTGAGTGGTGCTTGTTTGTGTGTGTGTGTGCTTGAGAGACAGAGAGAGAGACCTGCTGGTAATTCAATTCGAACTTCAAATATGCGTCAACACAGTTCTCCACCATGCTGGCCAAGCGCTTCAGATTTTTGACAGGATGCCCATTGAAAGCAAGAACCTAAACAAGTATGCATAGGAGAAGAGGGATATTAAAATTTGGATCTGCAATAATTAAATCGTAGTTTCTCCCATCCAGTAGTACTACTGACCTCCTCATTGACAATGTCCTCGTACCCAATGTTTATGTCAGCCACAAGCACCTGCATGTATTTGCAAATTGGCCCAGAACATTATCATGTGTGATAGATTGCTACAATTAACTCTTACGCCTCAACTAACAAATATCAGGAAAAACTGTCAAAATGTAAACAAAAAAAAAAGGAAGGAAAGGAAACCTGAGAGATGATGACGAGCTGTTCGTCTTCTGATTGTGCCATACCATACAAGTGCTTGTCCAACAGTTTGACAGGGAAGTTATGTTGTTCATTACCATACTGGTAAACCATTAATAAGAACATATCGGTTAGGAAAAAGTAATTGCACACCCTTTGTAAAAAACAATTGCTCTAAAGATTGAAAATTGAAAGGTAAGTAATGGTAAAAAGAATAGCAGCTGTGACACTACAAAGTTATGCTATGCACACCTCGGAATGGAGAAATGGAATGGATACTACAGTAAAGACAAATCCAGCAACAATGTAATATGAAGGAGGGTTGCCTTTGATGTTTGAAGGGATGAGCCGTTTGCGAGTTGCTAGTTTTATATTAAACTCGAGAATCTTTGAATCGCGCAGAACTTTAACAATGGCATTGTCTCCAGTGTATTTTTGAGAAACAAGATAGCTGAACGCAGTACGTTCTCCATGCGTAGAGAGAACTGAAAACGGCAAAGGGCATGAGTATTACGAACAACACTGAGAATAATTGAACTACTAAGCTTTGAAGAACAGAGAAGCAATTTTTTTGGCATGTACTCATTATTGAGTTACCTGTTCCATCATTAGCAATATCAATTCCATCGAAGCTGAGAACAACGTCGGATGGTCTCAAAAACTGGTATTCTGGAGATGCAGGCTCAATTCTTGTAATACGAACACCCTTCTGTTGTGAAGTCATCCCCATCGCCGCACGGAGATCAGGATTTTCCATCTTCTGCCACTCAACCCCGAGAGTTGGGAAACCTGGCATGAAACGATTTGCTCAAAGTGTATGCACAAAATAAAATAAAAATCATAATGGCTGAAGTAATGAATTTTTGATCTAGAAGTACCTGTATACTCCTCTTTCTTATCATAATCTTCAATGAAGTGCATGACAACGGTGGTTGGAATAACGTATCCCATATTCTCTACGTCCTCGCGTTTAATGGTCTGAAATGCGATTCCCACACACTTTCCCTTATCACTAAAAGCAGGACCCCCAGAATTCCCAAAGTTTATAGATGCATCAATCTGCAAAAGTAACTCATAAATGAAAAATATCACCACAATAGGACAGTGTGTAAGAAAAATCAAGGATCGATATAGTCCGAAAATCAAAATAACCTGCAATCCCAATAGCTCAGTGGAGCCATTTTCGTAAGGGAAGATCTCCATGCGTGAAACAACTCCGATTGTGACAGAAATTGTATCTCCACCAATCGGGTAGCCAACAACAGTGACTGCATCTTGGAGAGCAGGCAAGGACCCAAATTGAACTGGTGAAACACCATCCCAGAACTCATCATCTTCTACTGTCAGCATTGCTGCCATATCAAAATTGAACCTTTCTGATTAGCGTTCTGAAAATGCAAAACATGTATACCAGGGGGTTTTATGAGAAACCAAAGTATATGCAATGTTCCATACCTATATCACACTCGTCCCCAATAGCTAAAACTTTAGCCAAGTACTTGACATCAGACCCACGTTTCTTGAGTTTCACCTGAGTATAGTGTTCTACTGAATGTGCATTTGTCAAGACCTTTCGCCCACTTATCACGAACCCACTACTAGTTGAGCTACACTATCGTTCGCGTTGCCAAGGAAGTGAGAAATTAGGTTCAGAATGAACAGAAAACACCTTTACAACTGCATCCATTAAAGACGTCACCTTCGTCACATCCTCCCTCACCGAGGGGTTACCATTGATGGCCACAGGAACCATATTCAGCTGATGGGATTTTAGTGAAATGTTTGTTTGGAAATCAGAGACCTCTTCCGTTTCCTCTCGCCGTTCTCACTGATGATACGCTGCTTATATGCAAGTGCGGTTGGTTTCTTCTCTTTTCAAATTTATTTAGATATTCAAGGTTGAAGACATAATTCATCATTTGGTTTCTTCTCTTTTCAAATTTATTTTGATATTCAAGGTTGAAGACATAATTCATCATGGTGCTTGGTGGGGATTCCCTCTTGTGTCTAAGGGCGTCCACAATGGGGCGATTAAACCCATCGATGAAAGATCAAAAAATTTGATCTTTAATCCGTCTTAAAAACAGCGGAGGATGATCAAACGAAGGCCTAGGATATCGCTTGAACACAAGCGAAGTATCAACGCATCGCTTGGAAAGATGGACGAGAGACTGAGACATCGCCTGGTACAAGCGAAATGCTGCTCTACCGCCCACAAAAAAAACTACAAGCGGAATCTCAACATTTCGCCAACCAAATTAGCGAAATCCCAATATCTCGCTGGTATAAGCGAAAGGCCAATATCTCGCCTATGATTTGTGTGAAGAACCCGAGTGAAAACTGAAACGGGCGAGAAGTTGGGCTGCCGTTTACATCCCAGCGAAATCACAGCATCTCGCCTTATGACTATTTAAAGTATACACCACGTTTGAAGTGGAGGAAGATGCTTAACATTTGAAATATTCAAAGTTTGAAATGGAGGGAAATTAACATTTGAAATATCAAATGAACTTATACAACAAGCGAGGTAATAAGGGAACGTGAAATGAAATGGAGGGAGGTGCTTACTAGTCCAAGCGAGGCAAGGGCATCTCGCCCGTGTGGCCACCTCGCTTACACAAGCGAAACTTTAGTATCTCGTCCAACTCCAAGCGACGCCTTGCACTCTCGTCTAACTCAAAGCGACGCCCTGGAACCCCGCCCAACTCCAAGCGGCGCCGTAGCATCTTGTCAGTGTTTATTAATTTTAGGCGAAATATCAGCTATTCGCTTATGTCTATGCGAGCTGCTGGGGTCTCGTCGCATCAAGCGAAACATTACTATCCCGTTTGAGGTGGCGAAATGTCAACTGTTCGCCCGTGTTTTTAAGCGAGATGCTGGGACGTCGTTCGTTCACAAGCGAGGGGCTATGATTTCGCGCGACTATAAATTATAGTCGTCGATCAGCGACGAAATTTAATCTGGAACAGTGATTTTCCTCGACTAAATACTATAATTGAGCGACGACTGTGGCTGTATTTCGCCGACTATCGATCAAATTTAATCTTTGATCGTCAAAATAGTCGACGATTGCAGATGCTCTAAGAGGTCTAAAATATTGAGTTGCTAAAACCAAATTCGACTTAAATGGGTCATTGTTTTGTTTTGTTTTGTTTTATTGTGTGAAATCATTCATTGGCAAACCAAATTGGAATTGGGGTGGTTGAAATGTTGAAATGAGTCATTGTTTTGTTTTATTATGTAAAATCATTCGTAATCAGACTAAACAAATACTCCCTCCGTTTCAGGAAAAGAGTTACTTTTCCTATTTGCACAATTGTTAAGGATAGATGAGAGAGAATAACTTTTATAAATTTTTTCCAGATTTATCCTAACAAAAAGTTTAATACTACATATATCTTTATAATGAGAATAATAACATTTCTTAAAATAACAAGGGTAGTTTTGAAAGTTTGTTATGTTGAAAAATGAAAGTAACTTTTTTGTTGGAACAAAAATTTAAAGAGAAAGTAACTCTTTTCCTGAAACGGAGGGAGTATTTATTTTAATCCACGTTTTTTCTCCAATACCTTGATTTCGTGGATATTTCTTTGAAATTAAGCTCGTTTAGGATTAACTTTTTGATTGGCAAAAAAAAAAGCGAGAGGATTTAGTCACTTGAGAAGCAGGAAGCATCTTAAGGAAATTTCCCGATAGCTGCATACAGATAAGCCAGCAATTGTATAAATATGAGACGTCACAGAGTTTCATCAAAAAAGAAAATAGTTTTTGTTACGAGCAGAAGTCATAATCGACTCTGTCTTAGGAAAAAAAAAGTTACTATCACCTTTTTATTTTATCTGGTCATTTTGAGGGCTACCAAAAACCAATTTGGGGCTACTAATAAAACAAAATAAGGTCATTATGAAGTAATATCAATACATCTCTTATCCATATATTTTCTATAATGGCTAATCTATCCTTGCTTAATTAGTGTTAATGTTGATTAATTATTTAATTAATTTGGTTATAGTTAGTGTTAGATGATGAATTTGAGTTATAGTTTTGGAATAGAAATTGAGAGTGTTTTAAATTGATTTATTTGAGTTATTGTTTTGTACAATCGGTAGGCTCGTGATTTTTATTCCTACCGATTGTACAAAATTCCCATTTTGTTTTATTTATTTATTATGATTTCATAATCAGTAGTTTAATGGAGTACCATAACTACCGATTATAGGTGTCTTCCTAAAAATGAATTTCTCAAAACTTACAAAATTTCTAACTCTTCATCTTTCACAATCGGTAGAAATTGAAAATTTATATCTAACGATTAGAGACAGAATTGAATTAAACTTTGTAATCGGTAGTTTAAAGATCAAATTTACCTACCGATTATACTGGTTTTTTTGTCCAGTAATTTTTCTTGCCATAATCGGTAGTAAGTGAACATAAATAACTACCGATTGTGGTTAATCGGTAGCACGGAAAATTAATAACTACCGATTGTATTTAATCGGTAGTTTAGAAACATAGTTATCTACCGATTATGCCGATTGTACTTAACATCTAACTTCATAATACTATTTCAACATCCGAAGAAAAACTTGTTCAAAAAAACTTACTACATATTGTTCATAAAACTTGTTCAAAAAAACTAAAAACATCCGGAAAAAACGAAACAAAACACATCATAGAAATTCAAAGTGATCAATCTCATTGATCTCACGAAAATCTTCCACTCCTTGTTACTCTCGACTTGGTCCTAGTTTCAACTCGCTTCTTCTTCTCCTTCCCCTTAGGATCAGCAACAACTTCATCATCCTCAACTGGACCTATGTACTCTCCAGCTTCGTTGTAGTATGGGTTTATGCCTGAGAAGTCTTTCTCCCTGAAAAAGATTCGAGGACCAAAATCTGGATCATCCTCTATCCTTCGATTCATTTCTGGCTCGGATCCTTCATCTGAAAAATGGAACTTCAACGTAGTTGAAAGGACTGTCAAGACCGTTCCACCAACAATCTGGATCGTTCATCATTTGTGAGAAATCTAGATCATCCAGCATCATTTGATATATTTGTACATCAGAAACTCCTTTCGGCAAATTGAAAAGAGGACGAGAAAGCAATTCAGCCTTTCGAGCCGGAGAAAGGTCTTCATCTTCATCCATAACCCTAATAAACATACCCAAATATTGATTATTAACTAACTACACAATAGTTATTATAAAAATAAACAAAAGCACACAATCGGTAGTTAAAATTATGAAATATCAACCGATTACACACAATCGGTAGGTCGTGTTTTCAGTAAATGTCCGATTATATAATCGGTAGATAAAATTATGTATTACATAACGATTGTGCATGATGTTCTTCAGAAATATTGAACTCGAGGCATAATCGGTAGATAAAGTTCGCCAGATTTCTACCGATTATGCGTTCTTTCAGAAAATTATAAAAAAGAAATATCATGATTTCTTCAAAGTAATGGCTAAAAACATAAAAGTTGGATGTAACTTACTTTTGCTTTCCCATCTTGAATGGGTAGGAACATTTTTTGGTCGGAGGGAAAGTTCATCGGAATCGGTTGAAAAAAATCATTTCAATGATTTTGGACTCCTCTATCACCATTTTTTCCTTTCCCTTCTTTGATTGTTTAGGTAAAGATTTTGGAGTCATTTTCAATGGAGAATGAGAGTAAAGGGAGTAGAAGAATTGGTAGAGGAGAAGAAATGGAAAAGGAGGATGTTTTAGTCGTGAATAGGCAGAGGTAGAGGTAGAGGCAGAGAAGAAAATGAGAAGAAAAAGAGACATGAATAGGTAGAGAAGAAGAAGAATTAGGTTTTGGTTTCTGTTTATAAACCTGGCGTTTTACACTATTATTATATTAATTATTATTTTACACTGTCTTGGAAAATTCCCTTCAGCTTAAGCGGCATGGACGAACCTTAAACGGGTTAAATCTATCCATCACCTTAATGATATTGAAATGAACTTCGTAACGGTAATTTGATCGTTTCCATCGTCGCCATTCCTCGAAAGATCTCGCTATAACTTCATTATTAGTTCCCCCCTCAAACGATATCGATTGACAAGATAAGTTAAATTCACAAATGGATCAACTTCTCTGCCTATACAATAAAATCGACAAAAAAGATCATCTTTATTACAGCTATTGGGGTTCCCGGTGTCAACACAAAAATGTTCGTGAACACTATCCAAATAACTCATACTCATTACACCATTTTCCTATGTTCTTCTCCTCGCCTCGGATAGAATTGCACATAGCGCCTACATATCGATATATCTTCCTCTACCGTGAACGGTGATCCATTAATCTATACGATGATTTCTTCGATGTTGGAGAGTTAAAATGTATTGGAGGTGAATAAATGAGAAGAGGTCACCCTCCTTATATAGATTAGAGTCTTAACGACTCTTTTTTTCAAAAAAAAAAAGTCGTTGAGGCCTAGTGTAACAAGAGTGTACAGAAAATATGTACACTAAGTTCTTACGAATATTAACAATCGGAAGTATTGGGATCACCATTATCTACCGATTTTAACAATCGGTAATCTAACAAATATATTTACTACCGATCATAATGTGTTGCCCCAAATTGGAAATCGAAAAAATTATCAAAATTCCAACATTTTGAACATGCATAATCGGTAGTTTAAGAATTTTTTAAACTACCGATTATGTATGTTGCCCCAAATTGAAAATCGAAAAAATTATCAAAATTTCAACATTTTGAACATGCATAATCGGTAGTTTAAGAATTTTTTAAACTACCGATTATAATGTGTTGCCCCAAATTGGAAATCGAAAAAATTATCAAAATTCCAACATTTTGAACATGCATAATTGGTAGTTTAAGAATTTTTTTAAACTATCGATTATGTATGTTGCCCCAAATTGAAAATCGAAAAAATTATCAAAATTCTAACATTTTGTTAATGCATAATCGGTAGTTTAATTTTTTTTTAAACTACCGATTATGTATGTTGCCCCAAATTGAAAATCAAAAAAATTATCAAAATTCCAACATTTTGATAATGCATAATCGGTAGTTTAATTTTTTTTTAAACTACCGATTATGTATGGTGCCCAAAATTGAAAATCGAAAAAAATTATCAAAATTCCAACATTTTGAAAATGCATAATCGGTAGTTTAAGAATTTTTTAAACTACCGATTATAGTCCAAAATGTGTCCAGGAACAGGCAGTTCCATCGGTAAGTGTAATCGGTAGATATTTTATCTACCGATTGTATAACACTAAAATAATCGGTAGATTGTTGATGAACATACTTAATCGGTAGATGTTGCAAACCACTTATCTACCGATTATAATGTAAAATTTGAACAAAATAACTTGTTAAAAATAAATCAATTGTAAATCAATTGATAACTCAAAAAAAGAACATAAAATCCTTTCAGATGTTAGACAGTTAAACACCAGTAATGTTAAATACCAGAGACATATCCATAAAGTAAACAACCACAATCTAGGCATTTTAGTTTTGGTACGAGGATGACGACCACCAGGGGCTAACAATCTTTCAGCATCAGCGGCATTGGCTTCACTCTCAGGGACATTTGTTTCAGCATCAGCACTCGATGAACCACGAGATCTTTTGGTCGGCTTTGATGCTAGCCTCTTAGGCTTATTCGCAAATTTCTCCCCGAACTTGCTAGCATAGGCTTCATTATCAATGTTGTCAATGAGGTCTTTATGCTATCTTATCATCTTCTCAATTGATGGAGGCACTCCCACATTTATGCACCCAACTATCATCTTTGAGAAAAATGCAAACTTTTTTTTCCTGTTTTTAGGCAATAACAATCAAACAATTATTATCTAAAATATTGAGTCGTAATACTAAAATCACAAGGAAATAACATTACGTACCAGCCTTTCATAACCAGAGGGTTTGTCTTTGATGATGCAGTATATTCGGACACCCTGGTGGTCTTTCCTTTATCTTCACGGATCACATGAAAATGAGAATGTTGCTGGTACCATACCATATAGCGTGGATCTACTTCATCACCTCGGTTGACACGTCTCCCCTCGTTGATCATATATTACATCTTGTTGTTCCAATCTTCAACGGATGGGTTATCAGAGTAAACTACTGTGATAGAGTCCTTACCACAAGTAGATTTCTCGACGTCCAATTTGAACATGCCGTTCATGTGACTCATAGGTTCTTCTTGGACATAACCGAGTTGACGCATCACCCTAGAGGCATTGTACATGACATATCCAGTGGGATGCCACAAGGGTCCATCGTAAAACGACAACTCAGACCTTCCCGCTATATGACTACTAGCTCGGTCTTCCCTGTATGGATCAAAGCATACATCTTTGGACGCCATCGAGTCTAATTTCCTCCTCAAAGAAATCAACTCATGCTCTTTAGACCTTGAATGGTTGTTGTCAAAGATGTATTTTGTTCCTCGGGGTGTTCCTTTTTCCCATGCCGGATTGTCTTTCGCCAATTCGAGGGACGGAAAGTGGTCATAGATCCATGTCTAGTGTACATATCAAACCAAGTATGAGAAAATTGATTCTTAAAAGAGGAAAAAATAAATAACAATCAAACCATCAATAGAGTTACCAAAATACATGTAGTAGGCTCAAGTTCCCTGCAATTTGTCTAGTTAATTCAATGGATGCTTTTCTCAACTCTTCCGTCAAGAACGCATGACATGCGGTGCCCCACGAATAGTCATGAACTTTGTTGAGAGGATGTAAAAGTTGTAGAAGGTTGGCGTCGACCCGGTTGCCACTAGCATTGGGGAAAATGGCACATCCCAAAACACAGAGAAGATATGCAGTGGTTGCAGCATTGACCTGGTCATCGTTAAACTCTGGGATCATTTCTTCTTTATCCTTGGTACCTTTGAACATTTTCATCAGTTGAACCATGCTGAACTCTCTGGTTTTGTAAGGAAAGCACCGTTGGAACTCTTCATCGGATGTCGCTCGATCCCAACCAAGGCACCTCTCATTGTAAAAATAAAGTTGTTCGCAGCTTAACTGCTTCACATAATCAAACTTCACCGCCGTACCATGGTCAGTGAGACTTAGAATCTGCACCACATCATCGGGGGTGATCGTCATCTCTCCCAACGTCATGTGGAAGGTATCGGTCTCAGGATACATCCTCTCCATGAAGGCTGATATCGACACCCGGTCATGATGTAACATTGAATTCTCGGCAGCCGTAGATAACCCCGAGTTCAGTATAATTTGCTGGAACCGTTCACACTCACCATCTAACGGCCATTCTTTCATCTTTGTTGGTGCAGACGTAGGTTTGAGTAGACGAACCGTATCAGAATGGTCCTAATATACACGACGAATTAAAAAATAATTAGAATAACAGTTAACACTTCTATGAATAAAATGACAATATGTTAAGAATGGTGTTTTATAACTATTACCTCAGTTGAGTAAATTTCTTTCGCCCAAGAGTCTTTGTACCCAAATAATAGATCTCCTCCATCTCTTGGTAACCCAGGGATTTAGCCTTCTTGTACACCCTTCATCTTCAAAGAGGCGGGGACCTTGTGTCCTCCTTTCTTCTTAAATGGCTTCTTTGTACCACTTCCTTCTCCTTGTCTACCACTTGGTTCTCCTTCATCTTGGTATCTATCTTAATGACTAAACATAAATACCGATTGTGCATGATGTTCATGAGCAATGAAGAACACTAACATAATCGGTAGTTAAATACAAACACGAAACTACCGATTATGACAAATAGCCTAAAACCCTAGATATTTTATCCTCGATTTCATTAGGTTGAAGCAAAATAAAAACAAATAATGGTAAACCCTTACCTTATTGGAGCCATTACAAAGTTATGGAGAGTCTAATTGTCGGAATCAGTCTCCGTTTCTAGGTCATCATCTTCGTGTTCTTCGTTATGTTCTTCAACGATTTCTCTATTTCTTAATCTCTCGGCAAAATTCGGTCAGTTAGTATTAGCAGGTTGACAGGTTGTTTGCTTCTTTCTTGTCATCTTTATATTGTAATTACGAGGATGAATTGGTTTACGATTATACGATGAATTGGTTTACGATGAATTGGATTGTGCCACAATCGGTAGTTTGAAAACAAGAGAAGAAGAAGAGAAAATGAGAGAATCGGTAGAGAAAAGGGTGAGAATGGTAAAGGTTTAGGTTTTTAATCTTTTATTAGTGAAAGGGTTAATGGTAATTGTTTGATTTCTGAGAGGGTATTTAAGTATTTTTATATACCACTAGGTTATCCCATAGTCACATCTATGGGATGGGTTTAAAATAGTAGCCCCAAATTGGTTTTGGGTATCCCTCAAAATGGCCAGGTTATTTTAGTTTATATATTAATTTTAGCAAATAATTTTAAAAAATGATAAAGGATAATCAAAATAAATGTTTTGATTTATGCCATCCTCCACCTTTGCAATGTACCTTTGTTGTCTTGAGGATAACTTTATTTTTATTAAAAAAAATTATTAGGGTGTCCAACGGATACAATAGGAGAGAAAAAAATCGGATATTCAAGCAATTTTTCTATAGTGTGGAGAAATGCAACTAATATGGTGCCATATTTTTGTACATTCTAGTAAATAACTTTGATTTTGTTGTCATATACTACATATGTATAGCAACAATAGCATGAAAACTATGTTCCTGCCAGGGCCGGAACTTCAGTTTCCACCAACTAATTTCTTATGCCTTGATGTTCCTCCAATGGATATCTAATGGCGGGATACTCATCCCCGTCAATTAATAATTAGGCATTAGTTACCTACTCCATATAGCCAAGCACGATTAGGAAAAAAATTAAAGCATGCCAAGCATAATAGTGGTGATTTTTTTCTCCCATTTTTAGGATGCACTTTTTGTAAAGTGTTTGAATACCAATTAAGTAGTTTTTTAACTTCTGGAAGTAAAAAGGTCAGAAGTTAGTTTGGGTATATAAATTTAGAATAATTTTTAAAAGTAAAAAAAAAAAATTATAAAGCAAAATGTTTTTGCTTTTAACTTCTGGAGAAGCAAAAATGCTTCTGGTATCCAAACACCGTATTAGAGTTTTTGTCTTTGCGTAGGCTAACAATAGTGATGGCTCTTACAAACTGCCGTTCATCTTTTTTAAAAATAATCATTCTTTCTGAGATTTCAAATGATCTGTTAAGTTTTTTCCCACCTACCAGAATATGTGGGTGAATCGTTCTTGATTCTACAGGATTAAATAATTTCTATAAACAATAAAACATAAATTAAGCCTTTTTTTTGTTTGAGAGTTGTTTGTGAGTAAAAACGATTAATAGATAAAAGGGGAAAAGTGATGAGTAGGTTAATACTTGTGAGATCAAATCGCTTGAACACCAAACATTTGTACTGTAGAAGTACTTTTAAGATTCGAGAGATCAATATGTACGAAATTGGCCTAAATCAAGAAATGACCGTTCCGATTTCGCTTCAGTCACGAAGGAAGGAGAATGCTTGATCTGTAAGGAGAGAAGCAGAAAGAGTATTGAGATCACTAGAATTGAATGTAAGATGTGTTGGACTACTATGAAGACGAAAGTGAGTTCTCTGAGAATCTCTAAGATGATAGCTCTGTGATCATACAAGTGCTTATCAGATAAAACTCTTATCCCAGAAAAATTCTTCTTTTTTTGTCGATAGGTTAAAGAACCTATTTACATAAGTGAAAGTTACACATTGATCTCATAAGTGGTGGTCGTTGCAGAGGAGTGGGAGAGGAGAGAAGTGGAAATCGTATGTTGATAACCAACTCTATCGTGCTAGTGGGATATGACAGTTATGCGACCACTATTCCATTCACTCCTTCAACTTCCGACATGACTTTTATACTTTCTAATCGTGGGTTTATTGTTACACCGCACGTGTTGTAAGCTGCCAGATCAAAACCCTAGTGAATATCTCCCCATGTGACTGTTGATGTCTCGAACATGGTTTGAGTCTATTTTATATACGTGTATTATTTGGTTAATCGTTGACCTAGCTAGATTGTTAGTATTAGCATATTGATGAGTCTATCATGTTGCTGAGTCCTAGCTTATTGCTGAGACTAGCACATTGTTGAGATTAGCATACTACTGAGTCTAGCATACTGCCGAGTCTAACATGTTGTTGAGGCTAGCAATGATGCTTAATACATCATTGTGTTTGAGAGTCTGATTAATATTGATATTGGTAGTTGAAGCGTATCATTGTGCCAACTGAGAAAACAATATGCTTATATGGCTTTTGAAGTTGTGTGAGTGGCAATGTTACGTGAGCGCTGGACGTATGTAATTAATAGACTTGTGTAAGCGCTAGACTCTTGTGAGCGCTAAGCTTATGTTAGCACTAGGTTTATGTAAATACTAGCGTTAGTAATTGTGAGATAATTTTAATTTCGTCTTACTGTGAATAACAAATTAGAGAAATTCAAGACTTTGTTGGTAGCGAGACTAATCAAGAAGTGATAAAGGGGACCGGACAAGGTAGTGAAGAGGAATCGACCAAGGTGGTAAAGAGGGACCGACCAAGGTGGCAGCAAGGGACCGACCAAGGTGGTAGTATGGTTTTAGTGAGAGAACGGACTTGTTAATCGTGAATCTATGCTTCGTCTATCATATAGTCGCTTGCAGTATTTTGACATATATTTAATAATAATATTAATGCAAGTACTAACTAAAAAGAAGAGAAAAATTTAGGAATATTAAAATAATTGTATTTTAATATATATTAGGTGGTTGCAAGATGTTGATGTGTGCGGGACCTTGTTGTGTGCAGCTATTAGAAGAGCAAAGGAGTTTCAAAAGGATTATGAAACCCTAAAATAAAAATAACAAAACTTAAGAGAAAAGGGAGTGGGGACCGAGCAAGGGTGGCCAACCGCCAAACGGTTGACACGGTCCCATAATCCTCCTTTTTCTTTATTATTATTTGTCCCTCCTCTTATTTTCCCTTCGCATTTATAAGCTCTTCGAAGTAACATGTTAGCTTTTCACGTTCAGAATTTTCAGATGTGTTGTCCTTCAGTAAAAACGATGTAGATTTCTCATACGATGTTCGCTTTTTGATGATCATCCCCAATTCAGAATCGAGAAATCGCTGGCTACATCCCTTACGCGGAAGGAATTAGGTTTTGAGCTCGTTTTGGTTGTTGAACATAGCAAACAATAACTCCAGATGAAATTCTAAAAGTTTTCAGCTAATAGTTCATCTAGGGTTTAAATCATATCTCCTAGACCATTATTCGGAATGGGATGTCCTTTTAGTATGTCGTAGTAGACACGTAGGGGGACATATGTTGTTTAGAATACTTTGCCCCATTCCATACCCATCATCAC
>JAJJMC010025602.1:700946-728185 GCA_023531435.1 Papaver californicum | reverse complement strand
TGTTGTTTAGAATACTTTGCCCCATTCCATACCCATCATCACGTTTTTGCAAGGTGATCATGATAATGTATCAGAAATTGGGTATTAACCAAAATTAGGGTTTTGTTGTATTTCGACCATTTTGGGACTTTTAATGCAACCAACATTGGGAATATGATATTCAAGCTCGACCAATAATGATTGAGGCTTTAGCTTTGCATTTGGCGTGACAATGACTTAGTGAGTACACAAAGATGTGATGTTTCGACATAGTGTACAACTTGTTATGCGTTATGATCAATCAATACTAGTCAATTAGAGTTTAAATATTGATGTAAAGTCACTCTAAATATTCAACTAGGGACTATAAAGAGGAATTAAATTGCTTTATACTAGTTGACAATCTATCTAGGAGCATTGACATTCACCCAGGAATGAAAGATGTTCTGGATGTTTATTCTAAATAGTCAAAAATCATCTAGGGACGAACTACTATCCACACCGATATATTATGAGGACAATATTGCTCTATACTATGGTATAAATGTGCAATACATCTAGAAGCTGCCCGTAGTAAGCATTCGATACTTCAATTCTCTTACGGTATATAAAATATACTTATTCGATATTTTAAATCTCTTACGAAATATAAAATATACTTATTCGATATTTCAATTCTCTTACAGAATGTAAAATATGAATTTTATGTTTATCCGATATTTTAATTCTCTTATGAAATGTAAAATATAAATTTTATGTATTTGGTGCTAAATCAGTAACATAAACAATACACCCTCCATTTTTGGAAAAAATGTTACTATCACTTTTTCATTTTGACCTAAAAATAGACCAATTTGAAAAAATAATAGTAACTCTTTTTCTGAAACGGATGTAGTATTATTTCTTTGATTCTACTGCTGGATAGAAATGATTTTACTATTTTATCCTTTATTAAAAATCAACCATCTACAGAGTATGTACAATTTTATTTATTTTTACAAAAGAATCAAAGAACAAGAAAACACCCAAGCCTTATCAGCAACAATAGCAACACAACTTTAAAAGAAAAGAAAGCAGAAAGAATATAAAGAAAATTGAGCCACTAATTGCCTACCAACACTTCCATACGTATCGCTCGTATCTTACTTGATCCCACGCCTATACTTCGTCTAGTCCCTCACCTGCCAGTCAACTAGGCACTACCCCTATGTGAAAACAAAACTTTGACAGACCAGTACAATAAGGTTGATGAACAACGGTTACACAAGCCAATTGGCCTACTTAAGGTTCTATTAGGCCTGCATCTTCCTCTCCCTTCAAAACACCAGGGTAAACTAAACCATTCATTCATACCTTCTCTATGCCGGTGCTTCTGCCAAAAATTACCGAGATGCAATTCGTCTTCTCAAGTAATACATCTAACAGGTAAAGGAGTCAAGGTGGTTCCTGCGTAGAGTGCCTTCAGTAAAACAACAAACTTTGACAAAGTCTCTTCAGAGAACCACTTCAATTTCCAAATCTTCTGAGACCCAGCATCATTTGGGTTCTTCTTCACAACCTTCTCTTTCTTAAGACTAGTAGCCAAAGAGCTAAAAACCTTATTGGACACCAAATTGTCGTCTAAGGTTAAGGTCACACACTTGCTATCCCTGGGCTCAATAACCTGCAAAAACAATTACAGCTAGTGAGTATAAGTGCCTAGAAACACGAAGCCAGCTAATATTGGTGCCTTCAATTGCACAACCTTGCTTGTGTGCTTATATTTCGGATCCATATAAACCAAAAAAGCTATTTCACATCAAGTAAGTCCTCAAAACTAATATCACATATATGAAAAGCCACAAGTGCATATGAAATTACCATCTCTAGAATGTTACTGATGGAGCAGCTGGAGTCGAGTGAAAAATAGCGGGAGGAGAAGGATGATATATCGCTCTTGGCATCATCATCATCTGTATAAGTATCACAGCTCAACTGTATAACGTCTTCGCTGCAGATAAGCAAATATCCTTCAATCACAAATACTGATCTTGGAAGCCACAATTCCTCCTCTGTCCAACCATGAAAGTTATAAATGTTTTAAGCATCAACTCCGTAGCACATGCCAAAAGTAAAGAAATGAAAGCAGTAACACTGTTTGATCTGATAACTCTAATGAGTCTAATCACGAGAATATGGCATAATCCACTATCAATTCGTCTAACATAGATTTTTGTTTACTAAAGTGCAGAGATGAAAACTAAGATGTGGCAACCATAACCACATCCTGGAATAGAATACTGAAACAACATCTCAATTGGTTCCCAGAGCAATTAGTGCTTTGCCAATATGTGCACCAAGCAGAAATACAAGATGGGTGATGGAATTAAATGCCTACTTATAGGGTAGCACTACAAGTTTCAACATTGTAACCCGGAAATCAGACCTCACCTTCAGTATTGTTGTGCCAGAATAGCAGCATAGAGTACAGAAATATGCTCACTTTCAAACCTCCACATACATGTTCATCAAAAGATTCAACCTGAACCTGCTCTAAACTGCAATATATTTCATGGTTACAGACCAATTGCCAATAGAAGAAAAAAAGTAGAAATCAAATAATTAATGCAAGCGAAAATACAAGTGAACTTAACCCCCATTATCAGAAATTGGTACAAAATTAATGCAAACTAAAATACAAGTGAACTGAACCCCCATTATCATAAATTGGTACACCAAAAGTATTACCTCGTAAATGAACAGGCATTACTCGTTAAGGTCGAATCAGAAACTTGTATTAGAGATAGCAATCTCTTTGATTTCTCAATGTCCCTTGTTATGAACAGGTATGCTACATCAATCCCGAAGTGCACCCTTAAAGAAAAGAACCACAAATCTTAATAAAGGCAGCAATTGATAAGCACTTTTAACAGAAAGAAATAAAAAATGACGTTCCTAACCTCAAAGCTTGCAGTCCGATACTAACAACAACTTCTTGGAGATCATCTAGCCTATGGCGTCCTATAACTCTAACGATAGTTCCTGCAAGAAGGAAAAATATCATACTGCAGCAGTAACTAAGCCAATCGCAGTGCAGCAGATATCTAGATAATTCTAATCTAAAATTGCTGCACTTGGTTTCCAGTCAAATTTTGTAAAATGCAACTGTAGAAATTGGCCTATATGTTGTGGGGATCAATGAGATTTTGACTGTAGTTTGTCTTGAAGCATTCAAATGTAAGCAGAAAGGTGTGGATATCCACAATATATATAGGATGTGATTATTCACAGGCTCACAGCTCTCCTGCCCAAGTGTCCAAACCACAAACTGCAACCAAAATTCAACACTGCTACCCAAAAAATTAGGCATTTTTTTTACATTTGATTCCTGCACACCAAGCAAAGCCTAGCAAACCAATATATTCCAAGTGAAAATAGTGCAATTGAATACCTGAACCATCAGATGCGGAATCAAACAGTAACACATACAATTTGTTTTCACTGCTACGCACTAGCGTTACTTCACTGCATATATACATAAAAGTAACGTGAGAATTCTGGATTGTTTTCTTTTTAAGAATTCTATACGAAACAGAAAAGCAACAAGTAAAGGTAAACATAAACTACTGTCACAAATTCTTCCCCACAATCTTAGTCAACCACATAATCCCACACCACTTTCTAAATTCCATGCTCTCACTTTCAACAAAAGAACCAACTCGATCATCCCGAGTTTGATCTTTATGTCCAACCAAGTGCAGCCATCATCTAGATTTTTATAGAGGATGGAGAGCAAATCCATCTTCTATTTCCTATGTCTGTTATCAGTAAAGATTACACATTCAACTTTGTTTCTTTCAACGGTCCTTTTTTGAGTTCTCAATACATATAATCAGGCTGGTTTGATGCATGCCTTCCAAGGATCCTTATAGTATGTTAACTTCTTACATATAGAATCAGCTCAATAAACAACCTATACATATTACATCCTTAGATATGGCTAGATTACTCACACAACAGCTTAATTACAATCAGATAAGTAGCTTGGTATGAACAGCTCAGTCACAATATAATCAAATCCCACAATATATTGAGTTGCACCAAAAAGCCACACAGTAAAGCATTAAGCCGCTCATAAACTGAATTATATTACATGGAAAATAAAAATTCTGTGCATTGGCAAACAACAATTATAAGGATATAACATAATTTACCTCTCCTTGTATCTCGAATCCTCTTCAAATACAGTATCACAGAGCATATGCTGCGAACAAGTCTCAGAAACATCCGCATCCGCAACATTTGCATGAAAATAATCCTTTATGAATTTATCATTCAATGGATTATCAGTAGTTGATTTGCTCATCAAACCTGCTCTGCCGCACAAGTTCAAATCGTCCAAATCAGAAATGCCATTCTCCCTATTAGACAATGCTCCTGTGTTGTTCTCGGTAGACTCTCCATCTAAAAGTAAAATTACTCTCTTCTTAGTTTTCCTTATACCTTTCTTATGTACCAAACAGTCTGCCTCGTCACACGTATCACTTTCAATGTCAACAAAGGTAGCATTACCAAGCTTCTCAGCGGTGTGAACTTGTTGACCATGCTTTGGCTCTAGACGTTTTACATGTACAGCACCATGTCTCCCTTTCCAATAACGATCACGAGAGAATGCCTTAGAGTGGTCATTAACCATCACGTTCGAGAGTTCCTCATCAGATAAAAGTTCATCTTCATCTAAAGACTTGTCGGATTTACACAAATGATCGTCGCTACAGCTTGTATCAGTGTCAGATGACGCCAATGAAAGAGACTCCGTTGATAATTGTAGAAATTCTTCCTCTAAGTTATGGCGGCGATGGAGGATATTTTCTTGGTAATGAGGTGGTGATCCAGGGTTAGTAGAAGTGAATGAGTGAGATTCCAAAAGCGCATCAATGCCTGCTAATGATTTACCACTAGGCTTTTTACCTACCCCATCATTTCCCTGGGTTAATGAAGGTTCAGAAAAATCCAAATCTTCTTGAGAATAAGACTGCAGTAGCCCCTCCTGCAAATCAGGTCCCTCCACTCTTAGCATGGGTGGAGCATCTCTACTGATCCCCAAAACTGAAGACTCTGGAGTTCTCTCGTTGGCTGAATAGAGGTACTGATTAGAATTTACACCACTTGAAGTATCTGCAAATACGTTGTGAGATTCTAAAACATTTGTGCTTCTCTCAACTCCTGAAGTTTGCACCGACTCAGATACATATCTTGAACTCTCACCAACATGCTTATGGTAACTCTTATTCGGGATATAATTTTCTTTCCCAGGACTGCTCAACCCTGTAACTCTGTAGCTGTCCACCATACCCTCCGGAGCCTGATCCATCCACTCCTTAAACTCCCGTAGCCAAAGAACAGATCGTTCTTTCTTCATAAATTCTACTTTATTCATTAACCCAATGATTTCCGCTTCACCGTCAGAAATGATGTTGTCATCTCTACTTAGAATCTCACTCTCGCATGACATTGAATCTTGCTCATTCACCTCCAAAGCATTCAGCCTTCTTTGTTCCTCGTTCGCGATAGAAGCAAGACGGGACATTTTTTTCTGCCATTAGCAACTCAAAATTTCAGAAACCATTATGATTTACGAGGACACACGCATGTTAGATTAGGGAAACTTACAAAGGATATATTAACTAGAATTATAAGCATTGATGTTAGAAAATAGGCGCCTACCCTTTTCCCATTGGGACTGCTTTCCCCTTTCCTGACATTTTCTTCTCCTTGACCATGATGTTTTGCAGGAGAATAAAAGCCATATGCAGCTGGTCTCATCTGCCTGCTTGCAATAATAATCTGCCTTTGCCAAGCTTCCTGTGTGCTGATTTCCTTGTCATCTAATTCGAACTAAGTCAGACATAAATAACATGTTAAATCAGCTGGATAGCTTGCTTGACCACATGTGTCATAAAAGTAACCCCGATATGCAATGTGAAGTAAGAAATGCGTGTATGTCATGATTAACACAGTATCATGAGAATTCTACATACAGAGAAACCAGAACCTACTTTTTCTATATTACTGAACAAGCTGAAAACTTGTGCCCGATACCACCGTGAACAACAAATTGGATTTCCTTCCAACCATAAGCTCTGTAGAGATGGAAGACTTGCTACAATCTCCAATTCCAAAAAACTGGAAATAATGTTGTAGGAAAGGTCAATTCCTTGAAGTGACTTCAAATTCTCAATCCCACGCAAGGTTGTCAAGGCATTGTGCCTCAGAACAAGCTTAACAATTGAGCTCGAGACCTGCGAAATACAAGAATATATTTAAAAACCAGACACAACACTAAAAACATGAATGCTTTCTCGTTAATTAAGGTATTAAGGTTGCCGAGTTAGTTTCAGCTAGTTCAAAGTGGGGTGTGAGTACTTGATATGATCTCCCTAAAACAGTAAATAAGATACCTAATGATAAATGAATTTCGTACCAGGATTGCAGAATAACACATGGGGAGGTACTGAAGCTCTAAAGTTACATTAAACCCGATTATATAAATTAAAAGGTAGAATTCTACCCACTAATGTAAGGTTTGCTTATGTGGCAAATAAGATCCTCAGGCACAACTTAAGAATTGAAACTCTAGATTGGCAACATAAACAACAGAAAGCTAAAAAACTTTCAGTGAGAAGAATCAGGTAAGACACTAATCCACTCAAGGCCTAAGGAATAACATTAATAGGTGATAATATGAATTTGCAAGGCACTGTTCAAGAATTTTATAGGTGAGAGAAGCCCACCAAGTGCTTGATCAGAATCAACCTTTCAGCTTCGTCACCAAACCAGGTAGAAGACAAAGAAAAAAGCAAGTGTTTCATAGATCGAGGATATACCCGTAAACTAGCTGGCTTACCACCATATACTTCGTGATACCAATTATTCTGATTCCTAATTCATGATCTCAGAATCTAACAACCAAGAACTTGGTAGAAGCAATTTATGCAACACAGTCAGAGAGATATGTTTGACGAGTGATCCAACTACACCTTTGACACATCTAGTGATTTGCCCCTGGTATTATTGAAAAGTCACACACTCATACGAGCTTGTGATTCTTGTGTGCTAATCTTCTCATTATTCCCTTCTAATGTCCCACCACAACTGATAAATACACTAGTGGAAATTCATAATAGTAGTTGACATGGTCATTAATGCAGTAGTTAGTAGAATTTTAGTTGACAGACTATATAAACACCAAGTCACAAGGAATTCTCATCAAATCACATAACATTCTAATCCCAAGTACTACAATGACCAGTGCATGAGGTTCTGTTTCACAGTCATTTTTTGTATTTAAACTAACAAGCTTTAGTCCAAGTACACGTATTGCATCTTCCAACTATTCAAAAACATCAAATTTATAAATCAAACAACAAAATACAATAGTTCAACCAGACTTACCTCAGCAAACGATGCAATTGTCCGCAGATGATTAAATCCAAGATCCAAATGTTTCAATTGTACACATTTACGTAGATTATCCACTTTGGCAAACCTATTTCGACTCAAATCAAGAGTTTCTACAACAGGCAGCAGTTGCAATGATTCATCCATAAGTATCAAATTATTACAAGCACACGATACAAATGTCAATTTGTTCCATACTTGTGAATCCTTTATATCCACTATCCTACTTGCAAATACATGCCGCAGCGCATCCTACACTTGCAAAAAAAAATCAAACAATGAAAACCAAAAACAAAGAAAAAAAAAACTCGAATTCAAAACATTCAAAAGGAAAGTTATTCAAAACTTACAGTGGAATTATGACAAATGATCTTCTCCAAAGTATGTCTCAGCTCTAACAATCCTTTAGCAGCAGAAGTAGAAAGATCACAACCACGTAATTCCAAAACCCTAAGTCTCCCAAAAGGTAATAATGATAATGGAGTTGGATCTCTAAATTGTGGTGGTAATACAGAAACAACTTTCAAAGACGTTAATAAACGTAATATACGTCTTAATTGTTCTAAAGCTCTATGATCTCCAAGATCAGAAACATAAGCACGTAAATAATCAACAGGCGCACCACTTAATAATCCTTCAAGTTCTTCTAATGCTTCAATTCTTGATTGCACATAGTGTAATCCAACTGGATTTAGCTTTAAGATTATGCTTCCTTCTAGTAATAATCCTGCTTGTTTCTCAACATACTTTACCAAGAAATCTAAGTATCTATCTCCTGTTACAATTGCCATTCAATCCCTAATCCAAATTCTCAATCAATTTGAGCACAAATCCTTCTTCCAATTCTATGTAATTGAGAACCACCGCCATGTCTCTTCATTTCTTAATCATTGGTTTTTAGTTTTAGAGATGGAATCTTAGTTGGAAATTGGTAATAATTTTACAATTTTGTTTGATTGAGAGAAATTTCTAAGGACAAAAATAACAAATTAATTAATTTATAAGCAACCGGAGATGGCTACACGTGGTGGTCATGCAATCAGGGACCCGTTTATTTTAAGGTAGGACCATAAAACACATCATTACTTGTGATTTGATGTGAAGAACAACCGTTAGATTTAGAATTACTAGGAATGGATTGACCGGTGGATTACTGAAGGTTTGTTGTTTAATTAATTTTTAGTACTTACGAGGATTGCTTATCGTTGGCAAGGGGATGTTTGTGTCCCACAGATATTTTCTACTGCATTAAGTTAGAAACATAAGGGGCTGCCAATTTAATAGAGGGACTTCCTATATGAAGATAAAATAGGGATATTAGGTAAGAATTTTAAAAACTCTTTATCCATGATATTTTTATAATGGTTAAACTATTCCTAATTAGTTAATATAAGTAAAATTAATTAGCTAATAGATTAGACTAATAATAATTGATCTAAAATAATCTTATACTTAATCAAATCAAATCAATTTTTTTTTTGGTTTGGTGAGAAGAAAAAGTAGAAGAAATGAAAGAGAATTTTTTAGGGTTTTTCTAAAACCCTAGAATTTGATTCACTCAACCAGAGTAGTGAGGTATACCTCTAACTTAAACTCTTGGTCTTTTTATGGCTCAAATTTGATGAAATTACGTAAAAAGTTATGCTTTTTTTGTGATTCAGGGAATTTTACGGTTGGGTTTTCATGTCGAACCCAACCGTAAACGCCATTTACGGTTAGGTGTTCATCCTAACCAAACCGTAACCGTAGTTTCATGACGGAAAACCAAATCGTAACAGTTTTACGGTTGGGTTATCGTACCCAACTATAACTAACAATTACAGTTAGATGTTCATCCTAATCTAACCGTAACCGTATTTTCATGGCGGAACAATCAATCGTAACAGTTTTACGGTTGGGTTTTAACATAGGACCCAACGGTAGCTAATCTTCAACTCCAAGCACTAGCTTCTTGTTCTCCTTGTTGTTCAAGTGTGAAAAGGTGTTTTCTTAATGTTTTGGATGTCTCCTTATATAATATCCACGAAATCTAGGTTTTGAATCCTTCCGGGACTGTGTTTTCCATGTTTTAGAAGCCTATACACGTGCCAAACTACCCCAGTTACGGTTGGGTTCGACCCAATAAACCCAACCAAAATTTTGACACAAAAATCTCATCCAAAATCCCCAGATTTACGGTTGGGTCCGAGTCCAAGAAACTCAACCGTAATTATTCCTGGATACTTTTTTTGTATTTCACCGTTTTGATCATAACTCCCTCATACGATGTCCGATTGACCTCATTCTTTTTGGGTTGGCTTTGTATTTCAATTCTATACAAGATAGAAATGGAAAAATCTTCATATCTCTTGAGTGAATATTTATAGCTTACAAGAAAGAAAAAACATGTAAATCTTCTATCTTATTTCTTTGAGTGCAAAATAGTTTACCGTTGGGTTTTAGCATAGGACCCAACCGTAAAATATTTTCAAAAAAAGGTTATTACTTTGTTTTCTATTTTATTTGTTTCTTTAGGAGAATCATCCGAAATCAATGGAAATAGTGTTAAAAATAATTAAGAAGAGGAAATAAGTTCATTCCGGCATTAGAAGAAGATGCCAAATGATGGAAAAAAAACTTTGAAACAAGAGTTCCAGGAAGATTTATGGTTGGGAAAGTACCTCAAAACCCAACCGTAAAAGAAGTCGATTTTAAAGAACAAGTTCTAGGAAGATTTACAATTGGGTCTAAACACTCAGACCCAATCGTAAAATTAGAAGAATATATTTGAAGATTTTTTCATTTCTATCTTGTAGGAATTGAAAGACGAAGTCAACCAAAAAAAAATGAGGTCAATCGGACATCGTATGAGGGAGTTATGATCAAAACGGTGAAATACAAAAAAGTGTCCAGGAAGAATTACGGTTGGGTTTCTTGGACTCGGACCCAACCGTAAATCTGGGATTTTGGGAGAGATTATTGTGTCAGAAAATCGGTTGGGTTAATTGGCTCGAACCCAACCATAAAATATCATCTTCATCTCCTTCCTTCTGATTTACGGTTGGGTATTTAAATAACCCAAACGTAAAATTTAAAAGAAACCAGTTACGGTTGGGATTCCAATCAAACCCAACCGTAAATGTTTCTGGAAACTTAATTTTTGGACTTGAAATCAATCTTATGTTCTTCAATTTCTTGATGAGTTCGGTTTTTTTCGTTTGATTGATTTTGATTCAAATCACTGCTACCTTCTATACCTTTAGTAGAATTTATCATCTTTATAATGAAAATGTATTAGATTAGAAAGGTTTTGTTTTGTTTAGGTTTTAATAAAGTGAAGGGTAATATGAACATTTAACATAGCCCCTAGGATACCGCCTAACGAATTATTTAGTCACCTGAATCCTAAGGAAGCCCCTCTATCAACTTGAAAGCCCCTATATAAGGTTTCTTAAGTTATTGACCAAAGTGGCAGCAAAATTTTCTATGAGTGGATATATCTTATGAAGTTATTTTTATTTGAAAAATCAAAAGTATAGCCTGTAGTTTGAGAATGGCTTGAGAAATAAAAATATCACTAGGAAGTTTATACTTTTTTCTCATAGATGAATATATATCTTGAATAATTTCCGTGAAATAATTTTTTTTTTTATTTCTGAGATTAATTTCTTCTTCGGGTACACAAACACGCTATTAGAGGTTTCGGGAGAAGTCAACCACAAGTTCTAGGAAGTCGATACTCTTTTATCATGGATGGACAAAATGCAATACTGATTTCGACTCTATTTTTTTCCGGCTAACAGTGCATGATTTTTCTTGAGAGATTCTTCCACCACCACGCTACTTAATTACTGTATTGCGTTTACTATTGTGGTTTATTCATCTGAGGCAGCAAAGACGAGTTATCTGGATTGCCTTAAAGAAAGCTATAGATATGAAGATTACTCAGATTTTGTAGAGAACGATGCTACGCTAGTTCAGTTTAGCTCAGGGTATAATGAAAGCAATCACTTTATAGATGCTTTATTCAAAGACAACTTATTTGAAAGTCTTGCATTCCTAACTGGTTCATTCTTTATGTTCATCTTGGGTACAAATTTTTTGCTCACTTTTTAGCCCATTTGGGGGCAAAAGTGTAAGAATGCGACAACTTCTAAAGATTTTTGTGAAGAATATATTTCTTATTCCTGACTCAATTGATTACAATCAGTGTGTTTACATACAAGAGAAGGTAAACCTAATTTACAACAAAGTAGGAAACAAAACTATATCAAGAAAATAATATATTCGGCATATTCCTGACTTAATGCTGATATCCGCAATACTCCCCCTCAAGTTGGAGTGTGCAGATTACGAACACCCAACTTGCCAAGAATATAATCAAATTGTTTTTGTCCAAGCGCCTTAGTGAAGATATCAGCTAACTGGTCTCTTGTACGAACATAATGAGTGGAAATAAGACCGTCAGTAATAGCATCCTGAATAAAGTGACAGTCCACTTCTATGTGCTTAGTACGTTCATGAAAAACCGGGTTTGCAGCAATATGAAGCGCAACCTGAATGTCACAATAAAGTCGTATGGGAGAAGAATGCGAAATACCGAAAGACTGTAACAATCCCTTTAACCATTTTAGTTCACAAGTCATTGTAGCCATGGATCGATAATCGGCTTTCGCAGATAAGCGAGATACAGTCAATTGTTTTTTAGTATTCCACGAGACTGGCGAAGAACCAAGAAACACAAAATAACCAGTAAGTGACCGACGAGTTAAAGGACAACTCGCCCAATTAGAATCACAGAAACCTGTCACACACAGATTAAAATATGTACGAAGTAAAATTCCATGTCCAGGTTGTCCTTTCAAATAGCGAACAACACGTAAAGCGGCTTCCCAATGACGTTCTTGAGGGGACTGTATAAACTGAGCCAAAGTATGAACCGAGTAACAAAGTTCAGGTCGTGTAATAGTTAGATAAATAAGACGTCCAATCAATCGTCTATACAGTTCAGGATCATTCATAAGCTTCATCAACTGCCAAGCCATGGTTCTGTTCTAAAGGAAAAAGAGCTGGTTTGGATCCTGATAAACCGGTCTCCGCAATAATATCAATGGTATATTTGTGTTGAGATAAGAAAATCCCTTGTGAACCACGCGCCATCTCTAATCCCATAAAATACTTCAATTTTCCAAGATCCTTCATGTGAAAGCAAGTAGTCAAATAACTTTTAAAAAAAGAAATCTTACCAGAGTGAGTGCCAGCGATAATCAAGTCATCAACATAAACCAGGACAACTATAAAAATATCATGTCGCTTATACGTAAAAAGAGAATAATCAGAATAGGACTGAGTAAACCCATACAAAATCAAGGCAGTGCGAAGTTTTGCAAACCAATTCCTAGGTGCTTGACGAAGACCATACACAGACTTACGCAGTCGACATACCATACCAGGAGAAGCACTTGAAAAACCTGGCGGAGGACGCATGTAAACCTCTCCAGCGAGGTCACCATGAAGAAAAGCATTACGCACATCCATTTGATGAAGTTCCCACTGTTTAGCTGCAGCAAGTGCCAAAAGCAGTCGAACTGTCACCATTTTAGCAACTGGAGCAAATGTCTCATTATAGTTAATCCCTTCCTTTTGATTATTTCCCAAAAAAACTAATCGAGCCTTGTGTCTTTCAGTGGAACCATCTGAATTATATTTGGTTTTATAAACCCATTTACATCCAATTGCCTTCTTTCCGGGAGGCAAATCCTCTACGCTCCATGTACTATTAGTTTCCAAAGCATGTATTTCTTATTTCATAGTCGTCCGCCACCTTGCATCTTTAATAGCCTCAGAAAACCTAGTTGGTTCTGTTTCTGCAGTAATAGCAGCCAAAAAACGTCTATGCGGCAAGGAGAATTTATCACAACTAACATAATGAGCTAAGGGATACGGAGTACCTGAGGACTTTGGAGGAGTGAGTGAAGGTGAAATAGGATCTTGACAGCGGGCGATGTGACAAATATAATCATTCAAATGAACTGGTGGGCGTCGAATACGCGAAGACCGTCCTCCTGTATCAGAAGTGGTCAAAGTATCCATTTCAGAAGTATTTGATGAATCCGTCAAAATATTCGGATTAGAAGGCTCAACTTGAACTACCAGTTCTCCCCATGTCGTCGGACCTGAATCAGGTTCAATGCTAGCCGTAACAACAACCTCATCTACCGTGTCTGAATTTGAATGCACCGCTTCTACTGTTAGCTGTTTAGTAGCAAACGGAAACTCCCCCTTACTAAAAACCACATCACGAGACATAAAAAATTCATTCTTGTCAAGATCATATAGGCACCAACCTTTTTTACCAAACGGATATCCAACAAAAATACACTTTTTACTTCGAGGAGCAAATTTATCATTTTCTTTGACCCGAGCAAAACATAAACATCCAAAGACACGAATCGCATCCAAACTGGGACTCCGATTTAACAATAATTCATACGGAGTCTTTCCTCCTAATACCGATGAGGGTGTCCGATTAATCAGATAACCAGCAGCCAACACACACTCTCCCCAAAACCGAAGAGGCAAGTTTGCCTGGAACCGCAACGCTCGTGCAACATTCAATATATGATGGTGCTTTCGTTCTACACGCCCATTCTGCTAAGGTGTACCTACACATGAAGTCTGAAGCACTATAACATTTTCACGAAAATAAGATTTCAAACATGTAAACTCGGTTCCATTATCACTACGCAAAGTTGTAATACGCGCATCAAACTGATGATCAGCCATTGAACAAAAATCTTTTAACACTCCTGTAACTTCAGACTTCTCAGCAAGCAAATAAATCCACACAGCTCTAGAATAATCATCAACAATAGTTAAGAAATACACTGCACCACAAGATGATGGCACACGATACGGTCCCCATAAATCACAATGTATTAAATCAAACATTGCACTAGCTTTATTAGCACTTAAAGGAAAAACATCTCTAGTTTGTTTGGCCCGAAGACAAATCTCACAAGGCTTTTTACTCTCCCCACTAACATCTGAATTTAACAAAGTTCCTACCACTCCATACGAGGGATGACCTAAGCGCCGATGCCACATCTCTATATTGTCCTTCAGCTGCACCTTGTGTATCTGCACCGCTGTCACACCTCGCAACGACTTTAGCTTTAGACTGTGTAAAGAATGCCACATCCTCTCTCCTTTCCTCATAACTCCTCGCGACTTCGCGATGCTTTTCTTCACTAAAAATCATTGTGTACACCCGATTAAGGTTGGGCAATGATTCCGAGTTCAATATTTTGGAACAAACCGTTCCAAACACCGAATCCTCAAGTCCCATCAAGAACTGATGCACTTGCTCATCCTCACGTCCCGTGATATTACACTTGCAACCTTTACACTTACAAGTTAATATCGGTTTATAATTATTGATCTCATCCCACAACATCTTCACTCGACCGAAAAATTCTGCCACGGTCTGTCCCTGTTGATTGCAGTTCGGCAACTCTCGCTTCAGTTGCTGAATACGCGGTACATTCGCGACCGCGAATCTCTGCTTCAAATCTGCCCAAAGCTCTTTTGCATTCTCCCGATATGTAACGGTTGAACGCAAAGAAGGTTCAATGGTGTTGAAAATCCATGCTATCAGCATGGAATTAATCATCCAGCGGTCTTCAATATCCGGACTTTCGTCTGCCGGTTTCACAACGGTTCCATCAACGAAACCCAACTTTCTCTTTGCCCGCAATGCGACACGCATCGCTTTAGCCCACTCTTCATAATTCGTTCCCTTCAATTGTACATGAGTAACAATACTTCCAGGATGATCTGCAGATGTCAAACTGTATGGGGTAATCGATGAATCTGATTTACCTTTCTCGACACCTTCACCGCCAGCCATTGTTAATCTCCCTTTTTCTTCTTCTTCTCCTTTTGGCTCCGATACCATAAAGATTTTTGTGAAGAATATATTTCTTATTCCTGACTCAATTGATTACAATCGATGTGTTTATATACAAGAGAAGGTAAACCTAATTTACAACAAAGTAGGAAACAAAACTATATCAGGAAAATAATATATTCGTCATATTCCTGACTTAATGCCGATATCCGCAATAACTTCTTATTTGGCTGCTGCGAACAATTGAGGCTGATGCGGACCGTAGCTTATAAAACAAAGAAACTAGTATCAGATTTGAGTAGAGTCTGAATTGCTATTGATAACAATATTGTACTATCCGTGAAATAGGATCTCGTTAGTGTCACTTATAGCCTTGTTGGCCAAATCCAAAAACAATGAAATTGGCATATGCTATATAGTCTAGGGTGATCAACAATTACACTCAACTACCCTCCGAAGCCTTATCAAGACTTGTCTCATCTGTCCGTTATCATCTAACTCTCAAGTTAATAAAGCATAGAACCATAGGGAAAAGAAAAAAAGACAAATTGTAGGAGTAGCCGAGTAGGCAGCATCGAGGAAATGTTTCGCAAATGATAGAATTGTGAATTCCTCGTTATGCCTGATCAGAAAATTTGATTAGCTTTCTCAAATGGAAGCGATTGGAATTTGTACCGAGTCTCTTTTGTAGCTATGGAGTTTGGCGTGTTAATTTTATGTGGATCTCTCTGTTTTTTATTCTCACTCGTTGGAGAGGAATTCACTTTCCACCCACCTCGCATGGTGGTAACCACTAATATTTTACAACACAAACTATACTAGTGCTGGAAATTGGTAGCAGAGCATTATAATCCTTCACATGTAATTCCAAAGGACTACCATCATCTGGAAGCTATAAATTTTGGTTCCATTGAGGCGTGATAGTTTTATATGTTACCTGCATAAAAACGGAATTTCTTGAAGCTACATTAGTTTAGCACACTACTAACAAAAAGCTTGAAATAAGAATTACCTCTCTTTTTTCTAGGTACTACTCCTGGACTTGTCTCAACTGAAGTTTTGCTTTATTGATTTTCAGTGTCATATAAGGTTTTGCAGAATTTCTTTACCTATTATATATATCAGCTGGTCTTCCTTCAGAAGTCAGAGACGATCGACAAACTAAATTGCTAATCAAGAACGAATACAACTCACTGCATACTGCATAGACTACGTACGATACATATTCCGTCATCGTCCATCCTTTAAGAGGTTAGTGTTGTGAATTTTGTTTCTGGGTCTTTGGCTTCGTAGCTTATGTTGTATTTTCAGAATGCAGACAAGGTCTAAAAAACGCAAAGTTCCTGATCTCAATTTACCAACAGTTGAAAACACTCTACCTAACCTCCCTCATCATATCATCATAGACATACTTATTAGACTCCCAGCAGAATGTGTTGTTCAGTGCAAACGTGCGTCTAAACTCCTTGAAATCTTAGCTACAACTCCTTTCTTTATTCGCACACACCTTGCTCGTCAAGCTACTTCTATCATCGCTCTGCAATCTTTCTCCAATCTAGTGACCGGGAGTTCAAGTTTTGTTTTATTGATGAGCAGGCTAAAAATGTTGTTAAGAAAGTAATACTGAAACTTGATTTCTGCTACACGCAGAAAGGTTATCCGGTCATGCTTTATGATTCTTATGACGGGTTTCTTTTATTTAAGAACAGAAAACTCCCCTCGAGATCCATTTTTGTCATATGGAATCCTACAACAAAAGAACAAGTAATTATTACGATGGAAGGTCTTTACTCCACGGTATGTAGATTTTATTTCAATTCTCACAACAAGGAATAAGAAGTGCTTCTTGTATATAAGTCACCTAGAGATGAAAACAGCGGAAAGTTTTCCTTTGACATACTAAGTTTTGGATCTAAATTACAGAGAAAATCAAATTACAGACACTCGTATATGCCAAGGAGTGAAAGACCCCCCACGATCATAAACGGGACGTTGTATTGGATGGTTGACGACATTTACAATGATTTTGAAGACATTGAGTTTACGTGTTCAAATTCCATTATGGCATTCGAAATTGGAACAAATAAGTTTAGCACGATGCAACATGGTGGAGCTTCCTGTGATAATCCTGGTCGCTATAGTTATAAGCATGATTATATGCAGTTAATAGAGATTGAAGGGCAATTGGGTTTATGTCATCTTTTGTCAGATGCTAAACTTGTGCCATGGGTTCTAAACCCCGCAACAAGTAACTGGGCTAAACACACACTGTGACCCTTCCCAAACACTGTGCCGAAACATTTCTCATGTTCGCCAAATAGCTCGGATGTTGAAGTTGTGAAGACAAAGGATGGCAAATTGCTAGTTAGACAGATGGACAGACTGTTGCTTTGCAATTTGGATTTGAATACTCACAAGATAGCTCGCAAGAAAGGATTTGAGGGTGATAATTTTCGACCAGTGATTCATACTCAGAGTCTAGTCTCCTTGGATACTCAAAAATTGATACAGTTACACTCGGAAAGAGGTCAAATTTTTGTTAATAAAGAGTTCAAATAGTTTGTTTTAAAAAAAAAAGTAATATGGTAATCTCAATATTGTAATTTTTGCATGCAAGGGGTCACACAAAATTTCAATACGATTATAATTTTTTGGGAACATCTTATTCTCACCTTTTTTTATCACTAAACACTAATGACTGTTTGCAAATTTACATTACGTGGAAACCGAATAAATAAGACTATCGAACATTTTGAGTAAAAGACAGTATTCGTGAAAGAAGAAAAATACTAACTCGAATTTTTACTACCGGAATTTTTCCTGCTTGGGGAAGGTGAGGAGGCTTTGTACATTTCTTGACAAAGCTCGCCAATCTTATTTATAAGCAGCGACTGCTCAGACTCAAGTTGCACCATGTAGTCTTCCTCTACCTCTTGAATGCTTTCCATCTCACTCACTGCAAGTGATAAAGCTTCCACATCCGCATCGTCGACTAGCCTTCGAAGCCTTCTCAAGACTTGTCTCATCTGTTCATCATCATCAAACTCTTTAAGTTAATAAAGCATAGAACTATAGAAGTAAATGATGACTTTGATAAATTATAAGAGTAGGCAGCACGCAGGAAATGTTTCGCAAATGATAAATTTGTGAATTCGTCATTATACCTGATCAGAAATTTGATTGGCTTTAGTCAAATGCAAACTATTGGAATCTGTACTGGGTCTCTTTTGTAGCTCTGGAATTTTGCGTGTTACTTTTACGTGGATCTCTCCTTTTTTAACTCCTTGGAGAGGTATCCACTTGTCAGCCGTCTCGTTTGGTGGTAACCACTGATATTCCACAACACAATTTCCAATGCTGGACGTTGGTAGCAGAGCATTATAATCCTTCACATGTAACTCTAACTGACTACCATCATCGGGAAATTCTAATGTTTGGTTCCATTGAGGCGTGAGAGTCTTATATGTAACCTGCATAACAATGGAATTTTTTGAAGCTCCATTACTTCAGCACACAACTGACGAAAATTTGAAACAGTGATATCTTGACCAATTGAACATGTGCCATAAACATTTTGAACAGTTGAAAATTTTGAAACAATGATATCCTGCATAACAGACAGTATTAAAAGTTCTACTGACATGGTGAGGTTATCCTGACCTATGCTAAACATGTACCATGAACATCAAACTTAAATTGAAATTTCCAAGTATCCTGCTAAAATCTCTTTGTTTGAGTGAAGTCATCATAAAAATCAGATCCCATGGTCATATTTGTCATTTGGAAACAAATGTTAATCAGAAACAAAAAGTGCAGGGAATTCAAACCTTTGTTCGTTTCTTTAAGTTTCCATAGTGTACACGCACATAAGGATCACTTGTTCCCCTTAAATCAGCAGCAATAAGATCCCTCGCCTCAATGATAACTAGTTCAATCCAACCATTCCCAGATCCTCCGTGAGAACTCTGCATAGATTTGAATGAGTAAATGTATTGTAAAGATAAATCAGTGAACAATACACATGTGATGAGCAAAAGTATTGTAAAGATATATTAAGGAGACATCCGTGCGGAGTATGCTATGGCTGTTGCCAGTGGTTAATTTAGATGCATACCCCAGATAGTTCATAGTTATCATCTTTCACCACTTCTACTTGAAGCCTCAGTTCTCCTGCACTGACTTTTTCAAGTGGTACCCAAATGTCTCTCACAGAGCCTTCAATCAATCCTTCCAAATTCACTCGTGCACTTCCAATGTTGTCATCAGTAAAAGTGTCCTCTGAGTAACATTTTATCTTAAGATATTCACCACCTCCAATCTCATCGAATTCAAACTTATCACTCCAGACAGGTTTCAAGACATTTGCTGTCCTTGTTCGGTAAAGACCCTGAATAAAGTTTATAGCAATATCAGTCATGCATGAATTGTTCTGTTCCCCAGTAAGTAGATAACCAAAAGTCTCATTCACAATTTTACAGAACATGCTGTCAAAACATATTGCAGAGGATACCCAAGGAACGAATAGACAAACCTTCCCATACTGTAGTTTTACATATGAGTTGGACTTTCCAGCCTTATCCTTTACCACCAAATCTCTCCCTTCCACAACAGTTAACTTGATTTTCCTTCCTGTTCTTGGCTGATCATCTGATGCGCGATTCATAGATCGTTGAGAACCAACAATAGAAGTGTTGTTTGAGCTAACCGAACCATCTGCAAACTGCCATTCTTTCAGCACTAGCCTCACCGTCAGCTGTAAAAAGAGAAAGAGACTGTTATGGGTTGGAAAAATCTCATAAAAAAGTGAAAGATACTTGCTGGAAAACAAATCTAAGCAAATTACATAAATGACAGACAAAAGTAAGTTGTTACCTCTCCTAAATTAGGTCCCTCAAATGGGATAACCATATCAACTTCTTGACCATCAAATGCAACCCGTTTGGCTAGTACACTGGATCTAGGTCCTATTGCCCAGAACGTAGTGGAGTCGTCTGTAACATATCTCACCTGTTCACAACAGTTCAATTTCTATGGAAATCAGATTTCACAAAACACCAAAGAGAAGTCCCTATATAGAGTGCAATTACACCTTCAGATATCACTTCCATGAATAGACTCAAATTAGTAACAGTTGCGCAGTACCTTTACTTCACAACTAGTTATATAGTTATGCTTCAAATTGTTCGGAACCCATTCATAGAGATTAAATTTTATGATTCCGGCATCATCGTGCAGAACCATATTAAAGGTCGAATCCCATTTAGGGTCTGGACCTGAGCTGGCATTCGTTCTCCTAGTTAACTCCTCGAGTTCAACTTCAACAAATGTTTGGGAAACTGCGCTGCCTGAATATCCTTCTGGAGTACCATTTCTTACAGAGCTCTCCAGGCCTCCAGAATTGCATCTTTTCAATTTATCTGGGAGCTGTGTACTTGCTGAAACCACAGTCACAGAAAATATGCCTCCAACAGCCTTTTTATTGAGAATAACTGGAGGCAAAGAGTAGCATCGGCGACGAGGTTCAACCATAGTCTTAACCAAGGTATCAGTGAAAAGCTTGACCTGAGTGAAGAAGAACACATTCACTAAGATATAGTTAACATGGGTGGTTAATATAATATTTTCACTAAGAATTATACCAATTTTCAGTGTGCTTCGCTAAATAAAATTGGGAAGTGGCAATGGCAACGCACCAACCAAGAATTAACACCTGGCAGTTCTGTCGCCGGAAGTGTTTGGGTTCCTTTTCCAAAGACAACACCGATCCTCACCTCAGGAGTTGGTTCAAACGAATACAGAAGAGCTTGTCCATCAAGAATGGGCATGATGCGAAGCTGTAAAAGATTATAAACAGATGGAAAATGAATAAAGTTTCAAGCATAAAATGCATTACTATAGCCAAAAGATTGTGTACATTGATCCGAAAACCTACTAACATGTTTCTTATTTCGTCATAATGATTACAAATTTACAGAAGTTAAGAAAGAACAACAAAGGAACAACAGTTCAATTGTGAAGGACTTTTACATACATCTCCTTTGAGGTGAATGCTGTTGATAACAATTCGAGCAGTTCCAGATAATGGCTTTGCCAACTTCGCCAGCAACATAATGTTTACACTGTTTGAGTCCCACTCAAAGCCCATATGCAAGATTTGCTGTTCAGATACAAAAAGGTTATCATACCAAACCTCATAGCCATATGTGAACAATCTTTTTGTATGTATGTCAGAAGAGCGTAGACAGGAGTTCGGAAGGTAAACAGAAACCAAACCTGATCGCTCGAAGTTGACCAGCGTGTCCCATGCAGCCCCAAACTGGGTGGGGTTGAACCAAGTGAGAACTCCTGCAATTCGATTTTTTCCTACAAAAAATAGTTTCCCAGGAGGAATATGTAATTTATCCTTCGACACTCAAAGATATAGAAATAAACAAGCAACCCATAGACGAAAACAAACTTACAATGAATCTCGGTTTTCGATGTTTCAAGCGTTTCTGCACCAAATCACAGACACTCGCTTAGACAAATTGAAGCGCCGCCGGTAAGAGTGCAAGTTAAATACAAAGAATAACTACAAGGAATCTATCGAAACGAAGTTCTGGAAACTAACCTCAACAATTGACGAAAACTTATTGGCAAGCTTTGGGTTAATAGAACTAGACCAAATTTCCATCAATAACTTGTTCAACCACTCGCACTGCTCTAATGGTGTAATGGGCTACAAAAAACATTTTGATTGGCCATCGTGACAAACCCCAATAAGGAACAACTATGATCATCTTCACATAAATAAGACAATGTAAATGAAATTAAGAGAGTATTACCGATGTATACAAGAGGACTTGCTTCCATCTTTTGTTTAAGTCATCAATGAGAACCTTCCGTTGATACCTACAATACTACAAATAAAGAGATATATGTCACATGATTTCTCCTATATACCATGATGAACTTTCTTAGTTTCTCTCTTCCAAAACCATAACTATCTATCATTACAAATCAATCAAACATATTAGTTTGTTTGAACTGTAGTATGGCAGATGAAGTAAAATCAAAGTTGTTGCATTCGACGAGAATCAACCCACAAAATCGCTGAACACTTAGGTTGTCATCATTTTTTTACCAAAAAAGAAGACATGGACAGTACTAGTTAGTTTTTAGCAAATTATGTTTAGTAAAGTTACTACAGGAGTAATTTTTGGCAAATTTTTGTTGTTTGTTTTCGACATTTAAGACAAAAAATTACAAATCTTAAACTGCAATAGAACTAAAATCAAAACTAAAATAAGCTTAAAACATTTTGCAAAGACCCAACATTTTGCAAACCCAAAATTTCTAACTTTAAATCCAAATTCAGGAAATTTAGACCCAAATTGAAGAAGAAAAAAAGATAGTGATGTACCTGAATTGTTGCCCAAACAGAGACAGCAAGCAAAACCCAATTTGAGAAAGGAAAGAACCAACGTTCAATAGTCCAAGCAACAAAAACCATAGGAATCATGATAGGAAACAAAGACCTTTCCACCATTACATGATTCAAAAACTCTGTTGCTTCTTTAGCTAAAAATTCCCTATTTCGTTTTCCACCCATTTCTTAAAATATTTTTTTTAACCCTCACCACCTTAAACTCTTCACTTCTTCTTTTCCATCATCCAAAATTTACTTCTTTTTGATCATCCAATATAAATTTTATAATCCAAGCTACAAGTTATTTATTTATTTAAAAAAAGATTGAATACAGAGAGAGAGGGTCGCTTCAGATCCCCGCACTCTGCAAGAAGCTGAAGAGAACTGAAAGAATCCGTTATGAACAGGAGAAGGAAGAGAGAACACCAAACGATCAAACGATCAAGAAAGAAAGAAGAAAAAAAAAATACTGAGTCGTTGGAGAGTTGTTTTGAGTGAGAGAGAAAGTAAAAGAGACGGCTTTTTCTGTTGTCCTGTGTTTTGAATAGAGACAGATGGCTAAAAGCCTAAAACAGAGTAGGAAGTAATAAAAAATTAGTAAAAAGAGAAGAGTCGAGTTAAGGAAATTTAGGTGGCAAATATTTATGTCTTTCCCTTATTTATGGTACTTAGAAAATCTATGGTCTTCCTTATTCCTTATTTTAGAAGAATAATTTGGGTTTATATCGAAGCTGACCTTCCAATCGATTTTGGTCATATATTTATGGAAATTAGTTACATGTCGCCAATAATCTATATACATATCATATGTAACAACTGACACTAATTTCGTTGCATGTGACCAACCGACTTCTTTCAACTGATTTGTTTTATCATTATCGATCTTGCCAATGCGAATAGGTGTGTTTCTTGGAACTCCAAAAGTATAATGGTTTTTACTCCAACACCGATCTCCCAGGTACATGTTATGGTGCACAAAGAAAATAGCTATCAGAAAATAAAGAAAATAACAATCCAAAAATCCATGAAAATAAAGAACATTGTTATTGGCTTTTATTATTTTGCAATGGTCACCTCAAAAGAAATTATCAACTCACAGTGTCAAGCCAAGAAAATATTACCCTTGAGTCTGAGACCTTTACAGCCATACGTCCAACATTAGAATCAAGGACATATCTGGCGGATTCCCACGGTCGCCATGTCACGTAATCTACAGTCAGCTGATTAAGCAAAGTCCTAGAGCGAACAATATCAATAGTCTTCTTCTTCTCTCCCTTCCACCGCGAACTTCTAGGCCACATTTGTTCATTCTCACTCGTTGCGGTTTTTGGTCAACATATGCCCAGATATTCGTACCCCAAAAACTAGTCTTTCGTAGCAACCAACCAAATAAGTCAATTACCAACAAATAAACATTTAAAGGAAGTAGGAATAGGAGAAAATGTTACCTCTAATATTTGGAAGCGCCCACTTAGTGATTTCTGTCCCCTACCAGATGCGCCTAGTGCCGAGTATAATTTCGAAAAAGCAACACCACCCCAGTCATACGTGCCAACTGCATTAAGATCCTCAAATGCAGTTAACTATCCAACATCAATATTCTTCGCATTAGAAAAGAAAAATTGTCCCAAAACATACATAAAAAAGGTTGTGGCCACTCTTTCAGCAAGTATGATATCAGATATATTATTTCCTTTGAAAGCAAAACAGGAAATTCTAAAATATCTTTTTTACTCAAAAATTATTGGGGTGTGTCTACGTAAGAGTATACAAATGTACATCACAACTCAAAATCGTGTAAATATATACTGCGGTTTTAAAATCGGGCTTTCTTGATGAACTAATGCCGATCTTTTTTAATAGTAGGAATTGGGTGATGATGGATTAGATTAATACCAGTTTAATAAGAGTTATAAGGATAATAACACTAAGAAATAATGAAAGATTGAGAGGGATGGACAACGAATAACCATACACTTGCTGCAATTTAGTATTTTGAAACTTATGTCCGATTACCATAGCAAGGGAATTATTTGACGCTACCACTTGTCGGTGAAACTGTCCTCACAGTACGGATCCAAACTTTGGGTAGACAAAGATCTAAAAGGCACCAAATGCATGTAAATATCATTTGAAGATCAATTATTATATACTAGAATACTGAATACTGCATGTAGCGAGTGGGATCGAAAATTGAACCTTTTATAACTATTTTTTAATATTTTTAAATTCATTGGTCATTTATTATTGTCATCTTCGAATAAATTGGAAGATTTTGGTTCTAATTTGAAAAAAGTTAAATTAGATTTGAAGGAATTTAAAACTCTAGAAATCGAAATAGTTTTAAAAGGTTTTTTACAATATCTTCAAGACTTTTTGTGATTATTCCAAACTCTTCTTTTTCTTAATATTTTTTAAAATTATAAAATTTGAGTAAAATTTTGGAGTTAAACCGTAAGTTAAGTATCTAATTTTATTATTTTTACTTCATTTTGAGAAAATATTAGTTTACATTTAGAGTTATTAGAAGAATAACGAGATTGAAATAATCGCAAAAACTATTTGCAATTTTACCTTCCATCTAACCATATAGAAGAATTCCCTTCAATTGTCCAATAAATAAATAAATAATGTACATTTTTGAAGATATATTTAAATTTTAATAGAAATGTTTTATTCAAATGCAAAGTTGTGTGCCTTTAAGAATGTGGGAGTTATTTCTTATTAGATGGCTTGTTGAGTTAGTCATCCACAGAGAAGGTGAAGAATGTACATCCCGATTTGTATAGGGGATGCACAAAATTACATTCTTTGATTTCCAACAACTTTATGCCATGTTCATAAAATCTATCTATTTCCTAGACACAAGGTAGATAAAAAGGAATATAAATCTATATATTTCCTAGACACAAGGTGAATAAAAAAGAATATATTTGAGTTGAAAGCATCTAAAATGCAGATGGTGAAATGGAAAATTCATTGATACAATTGATCATAATTGTGCCTTTTATAACTTTGCAGAATCTGTATGGATGCTGCCATCACAGATGATATGTATCTCAATCTCAATCATAATTTTTCTTTTATAAGTTACTATTCAAACTGGGTAGCTGGTGCAGGTATTTATCGTTGAGATTATGGCAAATAAATGCTGGCTAATTTACAGGAAAAAATGCTCGAGAATATTTTAAAACAAATCCAATAATAACTTACACGTCTCAATTGTAATTCAAAGAACCTGGGAGTTCTTGAATTATTCTTTTTTAAACCTGAGTCTTGTTGATCCTTTTAAACATAGGAATAACGTGATGGTACACTTCGATAACTATTGATAAGCACCAAAAGACATCAACTGGAATCAATTTCGAATTTTTATGGATTTCCAAAATAATTGATGCAAGATTTGCTCTAGTCAGAAATGTCGTAGGTTGGGTCTTAAAGTTTGTCATGGGACCATCAAAGCAACTTATCATGGAGAAGCAAAAGCTTTATCAATGTTAAATCTAGTTGAGTGGGCTAACAAAATAGGGATAGGTCTTTTTAGGTTGAAGGAGATTGTCAAATAATAATGGACTATGCATATGAAAAATGTAGTTTGATCAAATGGAAAAATCAAGCAATCATTAAAGAAATGATCAGATTCTATCAGGTTAGAAGGTTTTTTGGGGTAATCTTTATCAGTATATAAGGAAACAAAGCAACGGTAAATTGGAAAATAAGGGAAGGAAAATAAATTCATACCAGCATTGGGTTCTAATAATGCCTATCCATCTTTTAAAATTTTTGTTTTCCGGTAGGGGCGATAAAAACTATGTTTTAGTTCAAATTTCAGTTCTATTACGTATCATGGAGATCTTTCTTTTTTATTGAAGCATAAAATAAGAATATATTAAACTCTATAAGGATTTACACGAGGGTAAGTTACCCTCGTATAATCATTTAATACAATTTGAGTTAAGAAACTAGGAATCGTACAATCCCAGATTGTAGCCGAGAAGGTTCCTTGTGGACTGTGGTCATCTGCATGATTGGATAACCCGTCGGCTTCTTGGTTGGCTTCCTTATATATATGGTGGAGAGTGCATTGTGGGATTTCTCGTATCAAATGGTTAATTTCTGCGATCATACTTGCCAGGTACCAAGGTGGTTTCATGCACTGGGTGATGAAAATTACTAGAGTCACTGAATTTGATTCAAAACAAACCTTAGGCCATTGTCTTTATGTTGCAAGTCTCGTTTTCATAAGCATTTCCAAGTTTCATCTAACAAATTTGTTGTGATACCGAGAGGTTATGCAATTGAGATGATTATTGATGTCGTTGAATCCCTGCATATGAATCCTATTACAACATCTCCTGGATGTCCTCTAGCTGCTCCACTAGTATTTATTTTAATCCAATCTATGTCCGGAGGAATCTAACCCATGAAGATAATGATTGAAGTACGACAAGAGGAATTATGGATTACCTTTGGTTGCTGATAGACACATTTTTATGTCCGATTTAATCTCAATTTTATATATTG
>JAJJMC010025602.1:682005-700936 GCA_023531435.1 Papaver californicum | reverse complement strand
CCAAAATTTTGAATCACAATTTTGGCGGGAAGAAAATTCTTCTTCACACCAAACAGCGGAAACAAGAAACTATTCGGCTTTTTGAAATTATGTTTTTTTTGGAAATCTTCTCTTGTTTGGAAAGCAGAGTTAAATTAGGTAATAAGAAGGAAGAAGAGAAAGATATAAACACCATTCTCTTAATAGAATCCAACCAACGGAGAAAGAAAAGAAATCAGAGAAGAAAATTCTGTTTTTAGAATTTGTTTCGGTGAATCAATGAAGAATTAAAAGGAAGTTTTTAAAGTGATTTGAGGTTTGGGATAGTATAAATAGAGGGTATGATCAATTGGGTTGAGGGGAGAATTGATCGGGAAGCTCAGAATAGGTTGGAATCAGCGAAAAAAAAGTGAACAGGAGAACAATTTTCTGCTGCTGTTTCAACGGAGAAGAAGAACATAATACACGGTAGAACTGTCGTTAACGAACAGAACTGTCGTTCATTAACGCAGTCCGTCTTTCTTTCCAATATTTCAAAATACCTTTTGTTACGGCTGAAGTGTTTCCAGCAACACTTATAAGCGTATCTAATCGACTGTTACACCATTATTCAACCTTGTAATCAATATTTTGAGCAATGAAAAGATTTTTTGAGCAAGTTTTCTCCACCATGAGCTAAATTCCTTTACTGGGATGATGGAGGAGGTTTTTCTCTCAATTTTATGTGGTAAGTCTATTTTGTTTAATTTATTTATAATTCTTTATCTATTAAATTGCATAGTTTCGAAATAGAACAAACGGTTTTCATTCAGTAGTGGTGTTTTTGTTTGATGGATCATGCTGGGTTGACGACCATTGATGTTCCATGCTTATGATTTACCTCTACTTGCTTGCATAAAAACCTATTTTGGCAATATCTGAGCTTAGTATTTAAAAAAAATTACATGATTAATCACATAGTTGTGGGAAATAACTGAATCCTGATTCCTGGTTTTCTCCATATTTTCTAAAAACATCTCTAGTTTATTTTGCTTTGTTTTTATTATTTCTAAAATCATTACCTTCACAAGTTCGAGAATCGAACACTTTATTTACCACTAAAAAAACTACATCAGTTGCATGTCTGAAAGGTGCAGGGGCAAGACCCTCTTTACCCAAATGAATTCTTGTTGTAGCCGGAGCGTTAATTTGATGATTATTTCTGGTTTTTGACGTTTTCACTAATAAATGAATCCATTACTAACTAATCATAGGAACCATAATAAAAAACAATAAACTGTGGTAATGTTGAAGGGTTTATTAAGTTGTAGGATTTGAGGGATTGTGGTAGAAAGAGTGATCTGAGAAGATTTTCCGTTGTTGGTAGACCCTTGGACACATGATAGGTGGGCGAGAACCAGGTTCCAAGCTCAAGTGCTATCTGGCAGTGAACGAGAATAGGTTTAGTAGATTCTAGGGCCAAATGACATCCAGGGCACAGATGGGTATTGGTGAGATGGATTCGATGAAGGATGGTAAAGATAGGTAATCCTTCATTGAGTGTTTTCCACAAGAAAAGCTGGATTTTTAATGAACAAGGATCTGTCCACAGATATTTAGTAATGGGGAGTGGTTGTTGAGTTTGGTTTTGGGTGAGTATCAGGGAGATCTCATATATTGGAAACAAATCTTATTTTAGCAAACATTGCCACGATAGGGGCATCCAATAGGGAACATTGGCTCATTGCAATCTTTGGGTTGTTTTTATATAGTGTGCTCACTTTAAAAAAAAACCTTAAAAAGTTAAATTTATCATATAGGAAATTCATCTTCTTAGTGATTGAGAATGACAGTTTAACCTTTATTGCAATCAAGGGTTTATGATTAACCTTTCTCCTTCAAAAAAAATATTAAAAAAATCAAGGATTTATGAAATGATAGTTGGATATCCGAAAAAATACAACTAAGGTAGTCACAATTTATAAAACCGGACCAAAACAAAACATAACCATCAGTAATTTTAACATCATATTATTTTAGAGGGGTTGTGATATTTCCATGATTAAATGATCTGTAGATTTTACACATGTTGATTAAACTAGATACTAATATTAAACTACTTTAGATGGTTTTATTCTGGTTTTGGAGATATGCTAAAAAACTTGTTTTTTGGAGACGGATTATTCAAGAGAAAAATCTAACAAAGCCTAACTTTATTGTACATGTTGAAGCAAAAGTGACAATTGGACGCAGTATGTGGATTCCAGTTTTAAAGACTCGATAGGACTTACAGAGATGTGCGGGGCTTAGAGTGAATAATGGTGCTTGTGTTCGGTTTTGGCATGACTGGTGGATGAGTTATAACTCACCTAAACAAAAATATCCGAGGATTTCAAAATATGCCTTCAGAAAAACGACGCAGTGTCGGATTCATAGACGGAAAGTGACTGGAATTTTATATTTAGGAGACCATTAAACCTAGCATAAATTATTGATCTTCTAAAGTTTAAACATGATATTAGGAACATGATAGTGAACCAAAAATATGATTTTTTAGATGGAGAATTCACGATAGGAAAACTTTATGATGAAAAGCTTAATAATGAAGACGACAAAAACAATTTCATCGACAGATTGCTTCCTTCAAATTTGTCCCCCAAGGTATTATTCTTTATTAGGACTACTCTACACAATTCAATTCCTACAAGCAGATGCTACATAATAAAGGTATTCAAGGCGCTACGAATTTATACATTCTTTACAATAGAGAGGTAGAGTTTGCACAACATCTACTTCTTCATTGCTTCCATTCGAGGTGAGACACCAACTTGAAGAATAGAGCATATAAAAACTTGTAGGAATTCGTAAAGCAATCTGGCTGCTGCTCCCATACGCTATCATGTGAAAGGTTTGGAAAGAAAAAAAACGGCCGTGTTCATGGAGCTAGACATAAATCAAGAGATAAAGTTAATATCAAGTAAACAATAGTTTTGTGGATTTCTACCGAGAATCTTTTTACTTTTTAGAATATATTTCAATTTTTAATATTTTAAAATGTAACTCATATAATTTTACATTATTTTTTTTTGAGAAAATACACCGTGTCTTGTACCTATTTTTCTTTTTAATATATAATTTTTTTTCTTTAAAAAAAATAATAATATTTTAACCTACTTAAAAGATAAATATAGGATACCGTTTTAGCATATAACATTGTGGATGTTTTAACATGTTCATATATATACGAACACATAATAACGCACATGTTGCTTTCGTTGATTGACTTTTATCCACCAGCAAATCAATAGAAATCCCAGTGTCAAACAAAAATTAAGATTTGCTTAATTTGGTCGGTTGTATCATGTCTACTCGCGTTTCTCTCTTTTTCTTCTCTGGATTACAATAAGCCATTCACATGGCTTAGTCAACGGGGTGCTGTTTTTTAAACCTCGTATTGATGATTGATCTAACTAGGGGGTGCATATGGATCTTTGAAAACGGGTCGATCCGAACCAATCTATATATTTTGAAACCGGTTCAATCAATCTATTGTAAATAATAATAAAAAAACGTTAAAGAAATTTAGATATTTAATTTTAAACACTTTAAAATATATTAAAAAAACGTGGCTGAATAGGATTATCACATCTTCTGGGAGATCTTATGAACCCCGATGATCAAAAAGGGGTGTTTAACTAATAGCTCAAGCTCATCTCACATTTTCTATTTACATCTCCGTAGGATAAAAATAATTAGGTGAAAAAATTATATATATCCTGAGTGGGTTTGTATTTAGAAAGTTAACATTTTCGTTTGGAAATACTTTAAATTCTAATTTAAAGAATTTAGTCATTCGTATTTTTCCTAGACCTAATCATGCACTAAAGAATTCGTCTAGGGACGGAGCAGAAACTCAATTAAAGAGAAGCATATGTAAGATAATAAAAATATGTTTGAGAATCCAAAAAATTAGGTTTAGGAGCCAATTTAATAGGGTGTGCAGTTGCTTTAAACTACCTTCGTCCCTGAATTAGTCCATTTAAATTTAATATATATAGACAAAATAATAATTCGACATGAACAAAAAATATTATCACAATTGGAACCGAGGACGAATGTTCGTATCGGAAATTCTAAAATTAGATAGGAAATGTTCTTGGACAATAAGCATGGATATAACAATTAAGCAGTTGTCTTAAAGAAAGTCAAATATTAAAGATGAGTTCTGAAAGAGTGATACATGTTCTAGAGTACCGCATGCTTGGTCACTTAAAATCAATAAGTATGAGTTAGTTATTGATTGCATCACAAATCAACTAATCCACCATTCAATATCAGGTGTAGGTTCAGTGGTCCTCTCGAATGGATACATTCGAATACTACTCATAACTCCGTATTGAGAGCCTTGATATCCATCACAGTGAACAATTGTATGTACCTAATTAAGATTACTCCCTCCAATAAATTACATGGATGTTAAGTACATCAAGAACCAAATTATAGTAAGAATAACATACTTATAATGGAATAAAATCGAAAATACTAATAAAGAAAGGAGAAAAATTCCAAGAAACAACCTAATATAAGAATAGTGGAACGATTTAATTGGTGAGAAAATTGTCTTCGTAAAATGTATCTACCTTTTTTAGAGGGCGACTTCTTGAAAAAGTGTTTCTCCGATTTCGATCGAAAAGCGAAATAAAATTTGGTATATCAATAAACGATATTTAATCGAAAAAATTGGCCAGTATAGACCATACCGGTTTGGCCGGTATGGTTAGTATGGACCGGTACCGATTTTCTATTATTATTATCTTTTAAAAAAAAAATCAAAAAAAAAAAGATAAAAAAAATTTATCCTTGTTTTAGGGTTTCCAATTGTTACTCATATTTTTTTATGGTATTTTAGAATTGTATATGCATATGATAATATCTATAATTAATCTAATGATCTTGATTAGAATTGTAATATCCTTATTTAATTAGCATTTTAGACGATGAACTTTGAAGTTGTTCTTGTTTCTCTTGTGTTTCCATTTTGAAATTTGTATGAAATCTATGGATCTATATATTTTTGATGAGTACTAGTTTTTCTTTCTAAGCTTTGTGAAAAAACATTTGTTATAACGTGTTAAAATATATTTATAGTTATAAAATGTGAACTAGTATTTTTCAATAAAATTATAGGTATAAAATATATAGACCGATATTTCACCGATATTTGAAACCAAAATTTCTTCAATATACCAGCGTACCAGTGTATCGCTCTCGACAGGCATAAACCAAAATTCATTATGGACTACATTGGTCTAGACTTTGATATAAGAGGTAGGACCTCAAACCTCAAAAAAGGCCTATGATTTTTATTGTCCTTGTGCGGAAGCACTTTCGGTCAGTGGGAAATGGGAATACATACTTTCTTATCTTATCTAAAACAACCCCAACGTGAAGAATGCAAACATGCTCTTTAAGATTCTTATCGTCTCTGGAATTAGAATTTCGAGATCACTGTCTTCTTCTTTGACAACATTTCTCTTAAGTATAATTCCAGGACCACATTACTGTTTGACAATAATGTCCTCTAGTGTTCTCTAAACACTACACCTTTTCAAGTGTTTGCAAGAAAGCATCATCATGGCTGATACCAATATTTTCTAATCGAATGATGTAACGATGCTCTAATGTTAATGGTTTTTGTGTTTGTTATTAGCATTATCTAGGTCTTAAATAAAGTTTGAAAAACGGGTCACATATAAGTTTAAGGGATAGGCCGTGATTTTTATAACGTGTTTTAACGGGTGTGAATACGTTTCGGGTAAAAAATGTGATACTTAGGGAAAAAAATATATTTTTCTGACGTTTTTTTTTAAATAACGGGTATGATAACGGTTATTTAAGAAAAATAAATAAATTATGAAATGAAATACCTATCTAACAGTTATCACATGCGTGAAAACGATTGTAACATGTCTAAATAACAGTATTACTAAGGTTTTTTATTTTATTTGTTTATTCATTTATTTTAATTTTTTTGATTGTAAATTATAATCTTTTATTTTAGGAATAAAAAAATGAGTGAAAAATACTTTACTTTTCTCTCTAAAAAACGGGTATAACAGGCGTGAAAATGGGAAAAACTGCCTAAAAAACTTATGTTAAAATATTATTTAGAAGAATTTTTTTTTTTAGAAAAACTGTTATCACATGCGTAAAAACGGTTATAACGGACTTAAAAAACATAGTTTTTTCCTATTTAGCGGTGTTATTTAGACATAGATATCGGTGAGTCTCACGGACACACTACATAAACGTGACCGTTTTAACAGCCGTTTTCTCAGAAAAGCGGTTGTTTTTCATACTTTGGTCTTAAACATGGAACACTGTTCCATCAAGTCATTATTAGTGCACAAAAATCGATCAAACAAAAATATTTTAGAATACTTGAAAAAGTTTGGTTTTGGTGGTTGGTGTTTAGTAGAAAAACATGTTTTTCAAATCCAAGGTAAAAACAACAGATACAAAACTGAAAAGAACTTAACAATATAAAGGTGTTAGAGCATATGCTTGCTCTCAGAGTGTTAGGCTTAAGGCATTACTGCTAGCTATATCTTAGTTGTCTAACGATGTCAGTTACACCACTCTTTATACTTTTGTTATTTTCAATTTTTTGTTTGCGTTATCTCTTTCTGTCAAGTCCACATACTATAAATGGAAGATTGTTAGGCTTAAGACACTACTGCTAGCTATACCTTAGTTGTCTAACGGTGTCAGTTACACCACTCTTTGTACTTTTGTATTTTCAGTTTCTTATTTTTCCGTTATCTCTTTCTGTCAAGTCCACATACTATAAATGGCAGAGTCCGTTATTCTTCTCTTTATCGTTTTACAACTTAATAATACAACTCATTTTCTTTATAACATAGATCACATATCTTACATGGTAAAAGATACCAATTAGGACATTTCATCTTCCTTCTTTCGTCCAACAACTCATTACCTAAAACTTATCTTTACAACTCAAACCTGCAAATTTCTACTACAACAATGGTGATACATACAAACAACTCAAGCAATTCCGCTGCAAACAACACTCAAAACAACAATATTCTCAACAACACAACATATTTTCCACCACTTCCTCCATCTCCACCAACCACAACTCAGAATCAACAACACAGTTCTAATCCACCACCACCTCCGCCACCAACATGTTCGCCATATAGTTTTTCATCTAATTTTTATTTTCAATTACCATTTCAAAATATCTCTAATTTTGTCATTGTGAAGTTAGATTCTTCTAACTTTCTTGTTTGGAGAGATCAATTATCTTCAATCTTGATTAGTTAAACTTTTATGGTTATGTTGATGGATCTATAGAACCACAACATCCTTTTTTGTATATCAATAATCATCAAGTTCCTAATCCAAATTTCTTGGAATGGAGAGCTATAAATTACTTTGTTGGTTCTTCCATCTTTGGCATCTGAATTAATGGGAAAATAAACTGCTCATGCTAACTGCGAAGTCAGATTCATACAATTAGGAAAGGAACCTCATCTATTTTTGATTACCTGCAACATATCAAAACAATTTCTGACTCACTTGCAAAAATTGGTGAACCACTTCCTGATTCAGATATGGTAATGTACACTCTATCTGGTCTTGGTCGTGATTTTTGTACATTTGTCATTACTGCTCGAAATAGAGAAACTCCACTTGTTTTTTGTGAATTACGATCTCGCTTGTTACAACACAAACAATGGATAAAAAATCATGCACAAGATTTGGTACCTCTTGTTGGTGATCCTGTGAACCCAGTTTTTTATGTCAAGAGATTAAATTCACAAGCTCATTCTTTCAAGAAACCTCCAACATATTACTAAAAGTCTTCTCCTTCTACTCATATTCATTCTTTCAAGAAAGGTGAATTCAACACATCACAAAAATCCACATATGCATCTAATTCTACTTCATGTCAAATTTGCAACAAATTTAGGCATTTTACAAGTAGCTGTAGATTTAAATATTCATCTAACTCTACAAATGTACATAATGCTTTTTAGAAAGCTTTCTCAGGTTCATAAGTAGCCTCAGGACCAATTCTTGATCATAATGCTACTGGTCAGTCTTCTAATATGTCTCAACCTGATACTTCAAATATGGGTGAATGGATTTATGGACCTGCTGGTCCTATATGGATACCAGACTCGGGAGCTACTAGTCATCTGGCTAATGATCTTACAATTCTATATAATCCTCAAGAATACACATGGGAGGATCAAGTAATGGTGGGTGATGGTAAGTGTATTTTTATTTCCTTTCAAGGTTCTAGTAAATTACTTCCTACAACTAGCTCTAAGTTTTTTGTGCCTAAAAATATTCTTCTTGTGCCTAGTATCAAACAGAATTTGCTATCAATTACAAAATTTACTTATGATAGTTCTGGTTCTTTTGAATTCTATCCATGGGGATATGAAATCAAGTCTCTTCACGATAAACAAGTTCTTGCAAGAGGATCTATGAAACAAAATTTATACCCAATTCAATCTTTAAAGCTTCTGCAAGTGGCCCTTCACACTGTTTTTTCTTCGATGATGGTATCACCAAGTTTAAGGTATCAAAACCTAGGACATACTGCTCCAAATATTCTCAAACAACTAGTTACTACATCAACAATAAGGTTGTCAAATAAGGATTTGAATCCAGTTTGTACTGCTTGCCAACTTAGTCAAAGTACATGTCTTCCTTTCTTTTCTTCTTCTAGTCAGGATTGTAAGCCTTTAGCTCATGTCCATTCTGATATATGGGGACCAAGTCATGTATTGTCTCATTTAGGATTCATATATTTCATTTTTTTCGTAGATGACTTCAGTAAATTCACTTGGGTTTATCCAATGAAATTAAGAACTGATAGTCTTGTCTGTTTCACTCATTTCAAAAAATCAATGGAAAATTTCTTTGATGTCTCAATTAAAGAATCCAGTGTGATGGAGCATATGAACTAGTCAAGGGTTCTTTTAGAGAATTTATTGATAATTCAGGAATCTCATTGAGAGTTTCTGTTCCTAATCTGCACCAACAAAATGGAGCTGCGGAGATGAAGATAAGATATATAACATAAGTAGGAAATACAATAGCCTTTAATGCCTCATTACCAAAGAGATTTTGGTTTGATTATTTTCTTATTGCAACCTATATAATCAATAGATTGCCAACCAATATTTTGAAATACAAGTGTCCTTATGAAGTGATTTTCTCAAAGAAGCCTAATTATTCATTTCTCAAAGTCTATGGATGTTTATGTTTCCTAAATACTTCACATATTAGACAAGAAAATCTTAGCCCTAAAAATCTGTGCCTTGTATTTTTCTTGGTTATGCATCAAATTATAAGGGGTATATGTGTTTTGATCCAGCTACTTCAAGATTATACACTACAGTTCACGTGGTCTTCAATGAATACACATGTCCATATGTTGTTGCTTCTACAGTTTCTTCATCCACCACTATGGCTATTTCTGATGTTATGCCAACTCAGCCTCTTATTACTTCTGAAGAATCTATATGCCTGCCTGTTGTAGGGGAGGTAACTACTCTAACTGATACTTCTCTTAGATCATCTACAACTGTACATACTAGGTCCAAATCTGGCATTAGTAGAAAGAAATTCATAGGATCTGAACTTGTAACCTTTCATGTATCTACTCATACCAAACATCTTGTCCCTATAAACTTTAGTGTATTGGCTGATTCATTCAAGAACCAAAAATATTTAAACAAGCTGCAAAGATACCAAAATAGGTTAACGCAATCCAAAATGAATACAATGCCTTATGTGGGAGGAGGTACCCTAAGTTCCATGCATGAATGTATTAGGTTATAAGTGGGTTTACAAAAACTAAGTTGAAAGCTGGTGGCACTTTGGAAAGATTCAAAGCAACGTTAGTTGCAAAGGGCTTTCATCAAGTAGATTGAATAGACTATAATGAAACTTTTTGCCCAGTAGTGAAAGCCACCACCATCATATGTGTTTTTAGTATGCATTAAGCAATAATTATATTATAAAGAAATTAAATGTCTCTAATGTTTTTCTGCATGGATTTCTAGCTGAAGATGTCTATATGGAACAACCTTCTGGCTTTGTTTCAACTGCTCATACTAATCATGTGTATCATTTGAAAAAAATCATTATATGGTCTCAAACAAGCTCCAAAGGCTTGGTTTGATATATTTAGTAGCTTCTAGATTAAATTTAGATTTCAAAAGTTAGAGGTTGATACTTCCATGTTTCCATATCTACAAGCCAGCGATAAGATGATTCTTCTTGTCTATATAGATGATATAAGTTTGGTGGGAAATTCAAAGTTGCTACTTAATTCATTGATCACTGTACTTAGTGCATAATTTGCTAAAAAAGATTTGGGTCAGTAAAACTATTTTTTGGGCATAAAGGCAGTCTTGGATTCTAATTCTCACACAGTGAAGCTTAATGAGAATAAATATTTTATGGATATGTTGAAAAGACATGACATGATAGATTGTAAACCTTGTAAAACTCCAGTGGCACAAAGAGGGCATCTATTCTTGATGGCACACTTATCTGAGGTATAACAGCTTATAGAAGTTTAGTTGGAGGGCTACAATATTTGACTCTCACCAGGCCAGATATAAGCTTTGCAAGTAATTATGTATCCCAATTTATGCACTCTCCAAAATATTTACATTTACAACTGGCTAAGAGGATACTGCGCTACATCAAAGGGTCATTAGGAACTGGAATTACTCTAGGGAATGGTCCTTGCAACACAATCAAGGCTTTTTCTAATAGTGATTGGGCAGGGTGTCTAGATTCAAGAAAATCTACAGCTGGTTATTGTGTTTACTTGGGAGATAATATGGTGGCTTGGTCTTCTAAGAAACAACCCACAATATCAAGGTCCAGCACTAAAGCTGAATACAAGGCATTGGCTGTAAAATCCTCAGAGGTTTTATGGTACCATATCTTCTTAATGAATTGCAGGTACCTTTGCTAACTCCCTGTAATTTTTTTTTGTGACAACTTGAGGAAAAAAAGTTTGGCTACCAATCCAATATATCATGCTAGGAAAAAGCATGTTAAAGTGGATTATCATACAATCAGAGGATTGTTTGCAACCGGTTTTTTACGCATTGAATTTGTTCATACATTGGACCAGGTAGTAGACTTGTTTACAAAGGTCTTCTGATAAACACATTTTTGTGTCTTAATTGTTCTCATATTTATATTGTTATTTCTCTATTTTTATACTAATATTATTATTTTTAGGTATTTTTGTAGAATAAATTGTGGAAAAATTGGCTAGAAAGTTGATAAAAGCACCTCAAAGATTGATAGAGGCACCCAAATCTTTTATAAAGGTACCCACTTTCTCCAGTTTGAATATTAAAACGCCCCACCTCATAATTCTAGGTCGGCCACCCTAAAATAGAAGTGTGGTATACTCATGGAAGACTTTACAAACTCAAACCTTCAAGCCAACAAATGGAGATCTGCCTATCGTGTGGGTCTCTTGAAGATGATAGGTTTTTTAAAATAAACAAAGCGTCTTATAGAAACACATGAGAGTTATAAAAGATCTGGTAAAAAGAAAATTCTTTAAAACAAAAATGTATCTTCGACATGCATGTCGGTTATTTAAGTTAAATGATAAGAATTTTACATAAAATGAAAAAGTCTAGAATTAAAGACAAACTATAAAACATTTGATTGTTTAAGCACCTTGAAGACAAAGATGATGTAGATTTCCGGAACAAAGAGTCATTCTACTAGTTAGGTTGCTTCGCGGCCACCGTTCCCTGAAAAATAATAATAAGTTGGGTCAGACCTCAACTTAAAGTAGGTTCTCGCACCCTTATGCCCTTTACAAACAAACTAGCAACCAAGGTCCATGAAATGACTTCATAAGGTGAAAAATAATTTATAGGTATCTCTTTGAAAGTAGTAAGGTCGACGACCTAAACAGAAGTATAAAACTTTATAGAATCCAGGAAAAACACAAATGCACACAAAAAAATTGTATATAAAAGAAACGGAAAACAAGTTTCCCACCCACGAAACTAATCGACTTCCCCTCTCTATAGTTTCATTCTCTAACTGTACGACGACACATATCGTCCCTTGCGTAGTCCACTTAATTTCCTACAGTGTGTAGAAAGATAAGTGTTGTCGACCCCATTCAAGATAATAGATCCATATCTTTTAGGCGACCCCTCGGTCATCGCCATAATAAACTATGGGAATCGAGCCAACTAAGGACAACGAACAACAAAGGTCATTATTTATCTTCATAGCATTTTGTGTCAACTGCACACATATAATCACACATGAAATCACCAAAAATCACAGACACCAAATACCACCGCTCACAACCCTCTTCTAAGACTTAATCTCGTCAATAAAAAGAACAAAGTAGCACTACCAGACCTCTAGTCTTATAGGTGTTCCATTTTAGCTTACGTCACAAGTTAATTAATAACTTGGTAGTCTGCATATCACACAAGTAATACATAACAAGATTAACAACTACACATCGTAACATAAAAGTGAAACACCTAAATAGTTCTGGAACCACAACCACACTTAGAACTTTTCATTTCACACGCTAGTCCACTGCCATTTCTGCCACTGAACAGGATAAGAACATGCACCACTCATGGCTACCATATTTGATTGTTTTGTAAAGACCCAAAATAGCTAGGTATTGTCTTGCACAAGCTGTTTCACGACACCACTTTTACAACAGGAAACAAGGTACTTATATTTTCTATATATCTTCCTAACCATGGCTAGTCCTTAATCATAGCTAAGCGTTTTAAACATTTTATAAATAAGATTTGCATTACCAAAACAGACAAATGGAAAGCTATCACCTGCACCTACCTATAGAAAGACAAAACTAGTCTTAGTATGTCACAAGCATTATAAGTCTAGTCAAACGTTAATATGTATACTAATCGATCATCAAAACACCATTGTACTATTAACTTATAAAAGGACAAAGTTCTCATAGATCTAATCTTCCTCTAGATATCTACTAATGCCCTAACACTAACAAATCGATCAAAATCAACCTATACGCTCGAACATAGCTAGCATTCAACTTTAAAAAAATAGATATGGTACATAATGAGTTATTAAAAGAATCCACATAGAAAATAAGTATGAAGAAAAAAAAACTACTTACAGTTAACAAACCAACCATAATGGAAATAAGGATTAGAGAACCTACTTGTTTCGACGCTGTGAAGATTTCCTTATGAACTTCAATTATGTTTTTTCCTAACTTTGCCTCCCTTCTTCTCCTAACTTCCCTTTCTTTTTTTTTCTTCCACCTCCCAAAACTCTTAACTAGACTTCCTATAATTACTCGGATTCCCCCCCCCCCCGCCCCACGTAGTCCTAAACTACCTCATGACTCTCACGGCTTGTTGGAGTCACTAGCCCATAGATAACTAAACTAAGCCTAATACTAGAGAGCATGCATTTCTAGGATAAGGGGTTTTACAATGCCCCCCCCCCCCCCTAAAAGAAAAGTTTTCGTCCTTGAAATGAAATTGTACTTACCAGATTGTTGAAGAAATCAGGGTAACGAGTCACCATGTCCTCCTCACGTTCCCATGTGACTTCCTTGTCATTGTGATGGTACTGAACCTTAACCATAGGAATGGTCTTCCTTCGAAGGACATGCTCTCGACGATCAATGATTCTATACGGCTTTTCTTCATAAGGTACATCCTTCTGTAATTCCAGATCCTGATAGTCTATTACTGCGTGTTGATCTGCGTCCCGTACATTCTTTCGAAGCATAAATACGTGAAAAACATTATGAACCCCAACTAGCACTTCTGGTAGAGCGAGACGATAAGCCACCTTCCCAATCCTTTCTACAACAGGAAATGGTCCTATAAAACGAAGAGAAAGTTTTCCCTTTTTACCAAAACGTAACACACCCTTCATGGGGGATACTTTGAGAAGTATTAGGTCTCCAACATCATATTCCCAATCCTGACGTTTTTTGTCCGCATAACTCTTTTTTCTACTCTGTGATGCACGCAACCTTTCTCTAATCAGTGCAATCTTTTCGGACGTTTCACGAATAATTTCTGGACCCGTGAGTTTGGAATCTCCAACTTCTGTCCAACATAAAGGTGAACGACATGGTATGCCATACAACGCCTCAAACGGAGCCATGCCAATGCTAGAATGGAATCTATTGTTGTACGCAAACTCCACTAAGGGTAAATGATTCATCCAACTACCTCCAAGATCAATAATTGTGCACCTTAACATATCCTCAAGTACGTGATTCACACGTTCAATTTGTCCATCCGTTTGAGGATGAAAAGTTGTGTTAAATTTCAATGAAGACCCCAAAGATGTCTGAAAGCTCCTTCAGAAGCGTGATGTAAAAGATGAACCTCTGTAAAAAACGATAGATACTAGGACACCATGAAGCTTAACTATCTCACCCATGTACAACTGAGCTAACTTGTCACCAGAATCATTTGTCTTGACCGGTAATAAATGTGCGGATTTCGTCAATCTGTACACTATCACCCAGATTACGTCTTGACACTTACTCGATCGCGGTAACCCAGTAATAAAATCCATGGATATGTTTTCCCACTTCCACTCCGGAATAGGTAAGGGCTGCAACTTACCGGCTGGGTTTTGGTGTTCGATCTTTACTTGCTGACAAGTCATACACTTTCGGACGTGGTTTGCTACATCACGCTTCATCCCAGACCACCAATATTGCCGCTTCAAATCCTTATACATCTTATTACCACCAGGATGTATAGTATACTTGCTTCGGTGTGCTTCATCTAAAGTTGTTCGCTTCAAATCCTTAACATCTGGTAGGTACAATCTTTCACGATACCTCAACCCACCTTCTTGGCCAACAGTAAAGCTCTTATCCTTTATTTCCTGTATTTTCTCTAGTTGACTCTTACACCACTCATCCTCATCTTGAGCTTCCATAATACGGCACAATAGATATGGACCGATAACCATACTACCAAAGAAAAAGTCTTGACCTTTAGTCGTACCCATGTCGAAATAAAAACAAGCAACCTCTTCTAACATACTCCACTATTGTACCATCAACGAAGCTACTATTCCTATTGGCCGTCGGCTCAGAGCGTCAGCCACCTCGTTAGCTTTCCCTGGATGATATTCCAACTTGAAGTTGTAATCTTTTATTAACTCCATCCATCTCCTCTGACGCATATTCAACTTTTTCTGAGAGAATAGGTACTTGAGACTCTTGTGGTCAGAAAAGATATCAAACTTCTCATCATACAAATAATGTCTCCAAATCTTAAGCGCAAACACCACAACGGCCAAATCAAGATTATATGTAGGGTAGTTTCGCTCATGAGGTCTCAACTGTCACGAAGCGTAGGCAACTACCCTATCATTCTGCATCAACACACATCCCAACCCCTGAATCGAAGCATCAATAAAAATTACCTTCTTCACTCCACTCTCCGGAATGATTAAAACCGGTGCAGAAGTCAGCTTGCTTTTAAGTTCACAAAAAGCCCGCTCACATTCAACACTCCACTTGAAAGGAACATCCTTCTTTCTCAGGTTCGTCAAGGGACCAGCCAGAACCGAAAATCCCTGAATAAACCTACGGTAATAGCCATCCAACCCCAAGAAGCTACGGATCTCAGTCACTGTTCTGGGTTGCTTCCACTCTGATACGGCTTGAACCTTATAGGGATCAACGGATATGCCAGAACCCGATACTACGTGACCCAAAAATTTCACTTCTTTCTTCTAGAACTCACACTTCTCGAACTTGGCATACAACTGATGCACTTTCAAAGTCTTAAGTACCTGATGAAGATGATTTTCGTGATCTTCGGAAGTCTTAGAGTAGATCAGTATGTCATCTATGAACACAATCACGAAACTATCCTAAAATTCACGAAACACACGGTTCATCAAATCCATGAATACTGCCGGTGCATTTTTCAACCCAAAAGGCATCACCAAAAATTCAAACGAGCCATAACGAGTCACGAAAGCTGTCTTGGGAATATCACTTTCACGAACTCTTACCTGATGATACCCAGACCTCAGATCAATCTTGGAAAACCATTTTGCACCAGTTTTAGTTAATAAAACAAATCGTCTATCCTTGGTAAAGGATACTTGTTCTTTACTGTAACCTCATTTAACTTTCGATAGTCAATACACGTTCTCAACGACCTGTCCTTCTTTGCACAAACAATACTGGTGCACCCCATGGAGAACTGCTTCGTCTAATGAAGCCTTGACCTAGCAATTCCTCCACTTGTTTCTTCAGTTCGCCCATCTCTACATGTGCCATATGGTAAGGAGCTTTGGCTATAGGTGCAATGCCTGGTTCCAGCTTAATGCAAAAGTCTACCTCCCTCTGTGGTGGCAAACCAGGTATATCCCCAAACACCTCTGGATACAGATATACCACTTCAATAGACTCCAAAGGTGTAGTCTCTGATTATGACCCCTCTAGTAAAGCACTACACAACCTATTGGTCTGTTGTGAACTCCCAAGTCGGACACGACAATCTCTCCCTCCTCGGGAATAATAAAAGTGACTGTCTTAGCATAACAGTCTAACCTAACATGATGAGCCGCAAGCCATTCCATGCCTAAGACCACATCGTACACATCTAAATTCATAACAAAAAGGTCTGCACCAAAATCTATAGTGCCCATACGAATAATTCACGACCTAAACATGTGATCGATAGATGCTGAACCACCCATCGGTGATGAAATAACATAAGAACACTTCTAGAACACAACATGCAACGTTTTCACAAACATAACAGATATAAAAGAATGGGTATCTCCAGTATCCAATAATACTCTACCATGGCGAGTGTGAATAAAGAAGGTACCTTCCAGCATTACCACCGGTCCCTCACCATTCCGAGGCATGACAACATTCAACCGAGGATGAGGCCCTTGTCCCTATGGCTAGTTTTGTCCTTGACGTTGTTCATTTTCCGCTAGAGTTTTGCTCTTTTTTGGACAATCACGAGTCTTATGTCCTTGTTCTTGGAAGTGATAACATGGTCCCCTAAATACGTATCCCTTTGTTCTCATTGGTTGAGGGGTTCGGACTATGGCACCAGTATTACTATTCCCCTCGTCTGCTCGTGGTTTCTTCCAAACCTGATTACCTTGGTGGAAATGACGTTTCTGTCTACTAGCATTCCCATCCTTATTCTCCATTTTTCTCGTACCCCTAGTATCCACTCTGCTAGTTTTATTCTTCTTTGCCTCTTGAATCCTCAAGCAATGTGCCCTAGCACAATTCACAACCTTGGCATACGTATTAAAACTAGGGTTTGTAATGTTATGACGAGCAATCCCACCGTTCAAACCACTCAAAAACATCGCAATTAGATCTTCTTCTATAGGGATGAGGTGTGCAGAAAATAATGAAAGTCGGTCAAACTCACACTCATACTCCACACTCGTCTGATCCTCTCTCTGTCGTAGGCTCTCAAATTGTCTGATCATCTCCTGGCGCCCGACGGGAGTGAAATAATTCTCAAGGAAAAACTGTTTGAAAACTACCCACTGGAACTCCATAGGATCAACTGTCCTACTCATGGACTCCCACCAGGTTGCTGCATTTTCTTCCAGTTGGAACGCAGCCATTCTCTGCTTAAATGCTCCTGAGCAGTCAAATTGAGATAATATCTTGTCCATTCTGTTGCACCATTGTTGAGCTTCGACTACACCTCCATTTCCACTGAATGTAGGTGGTTTCATCTTCAGAAACTCCTGATAATACTGAACCCAAGACTTCCCATTCTGGTGTCTCTCACTGGGGAGTGGTTCATTCCTTGCTGCAGTCTCTACATTCTCCCTGCCTTCACGTGGTCCAAGCCTCTGATATAGCGCTGTTGTAATCGTATTATTCATCATCGTCTGGAGATTCTCTAGAGTTATAACCTGAGGTTCGGCTTCACCTCTGTCAACCCGAATCGTCCTGAAACTACCAGAGGACCTAGTCCTACTACCAGACCTCATATCATCCCTAAAACTATGGTTTCCCACATAATGAGGATACACAACACTCTTCCCAACTGAAGTCTCAGTTAGGTTCTCATCTTGACCACGGCCTCGTCCTCGGCCTCCGCCACGACCTCGCCTAGTAGCACCTCTATGTCTACCGCGACCTCGAACCCCATTGTTCCTATTTCCATCCATTCTTTTAAAGACAAAGAAAAAAAGGAACAATCAACACACAGTTTCATCAAAAAGAAAAAAAAATCATTGTGCTCCTAGAAATAACTTGTGCCTATGTGAAACAACAAGACCCTATACCCGCTTCGTAACGCCCCACCTCATAATTCTAGGTCGGACGCCCTAAAATAGAAGTGTGGCATACTCATGGAAGACTTTCCATACTCAAACCTTCAAGCCAACAAATGGAGATCCGGCTATCGTGTGGGTCTCTTGAAGATGATAGGTTTTTAAAAATAAACAAAGCGTCTTATAGAAACAAACAAGAGTTATAAAAGATCCGGTAAAAAGAAAAGTATTTAAAACAAAAATGTATTTTCGACACGCAGTTCGGTTATTTAAGTTAAATGATAAGAATTTTACTTAAAATAAAAAAGTCTAGAATTATAGACAAACTATAAAACATTTGATTGTTTAAGCACCTTGAAGACAAAAATGATGTAGATTTCCGGAACAAAGAGTCATTCTACTAGTTAGGTTTCTTCGGGGCTACCGTTCCCTGAAAAATAATAATAAGTTAGGTCAGACCCCAACTTAAAGTAAGTTCTCTCACCCTTATGCCCTTTACAAACAAACTAGCAACCAAGGTCCATGAAATGACTTCATAAGGTGAAAAATAGTTTATAGGAGTATCTCTTTGAAAGTAGTAAGGTCGACGACCTAAACAGAAGTATAA
>JAJJMC010025602.1:609428-681605 GCA_023531435.1 Papaver californicum | reverse complement strand
GTAGTCCTAAACTACCTCACGACTCTCACGCCTTATGGGAGTCACTAGCCCAAAAATAACTAACCTAAGCCTAATACTAGAGAGCATGCAGTTATAGGATAAGGGGTTTTACAAATATGTATTTTGGCGGGAAAATTCTTTTAAAAAACTCGAATCTGTGAAGATTTGTATAACGTGATTTTGGGTTATCTTCCATAATTAAGACAAGAATATACTCCTTCCCTGTTAATAGAGACGTGAACACATGGTTTACACGTGAAAACACGTCAGAAATCTTTTGAAATCAATCTCAAGAAGAAATATTCTTGGTTTGGGAAATTAATTTGGAAAGAGCATCACAAATATTACTCTCGAGATCTGGGTATGGAAACAAGATCAAAGAATAGTCGTGATTTAATAAGAAAACCCTTCCAAAAAGGAAACAAAATCATTTAAAGTTTGAGAAGAAAAATATTCGATGATCACATCACGATCTGCCAAGAAGATTTGCTTTAAAATAATTTTTTTGAGAGATCAGAAGCTAGGGTTAGTGCCGTAGTATAAATAAATGCCAAAGGAAGAATTATGAGGAGGAGGTAGAGATTGGAGAGCGTAGAAAAAAAAAAACCATCTCTGCAATTAGGGTTTTTCAGCCGGAAGCAAAGAAGAAGAACACCAAATTACCTCTCAGAACTGTTGTTGTTTGTGTGGCCACCTTTCAAATTGAAGGCTTCAGCAACTGTTTCCAGAACCTTTAGCAACAACTCTGCAATAGTGTCAGCGATATTTTGGACTTTAAGCTGCACCAAGAGAAAATCCTTCTTTTACAACTGCAGCAAATAGACTTATTCAATTGCAATGTAAGACCGTTCTTTTTTCTAATACTTTCATGGTTTGTGTTAAATTGATAGAACCATAAAAGAAAATTGTAAAGTCCTTTTTCCATAATAATAACTCAAATGTTTAATCAATTTTATTTTGTTTTTATTACTACTATGAGTGGCTAAATTTCTTTCTGGAATTAGGGATGAAACCCATTTATGTATGCTAGATAATTTTAATCTTTTCTCATAATAATTTTCATATTGGCCCTTATATTTTCGTGTGTAACGATAGTAATTTTATTTTTACTTGTCCTCATGCTTGATTAATGAATTATTTGTCTATTTTGAGACCAGCATTTAAGTAGAGAAAAATTATTAATATTTTGAAAATAAAAAAATTAATTTACAAAGTTATATTTTCCGAGACGTAGAAATTGACCTAAATCGTCTTGTGTAATATTTTGAAGATTATTATTGGGAGAAATTATAATAACCTAGTATACATAATTGTGGTGGATTCTTAAAATTCTAGGCTCTCTTTTATTAAGTATAAAAACCATTTTTTAGCATTTTAAGCATTTTAGAAACTAGTCACTACTCCAATCAATTGTGTTAGCACTTTAATTAATGAAACATTAGGTTTTAGAATTTTGAAAATCTTCGTGGACGAATCCGTATTTATATACTATCTTATTGATAGTTGTGCACTTGTGGCAATCAATTAAAAATCCCATCATCTTCCAAAACTGTTATTTCATAAGTTGTAGGGCAAACTGATGTTTATTTATGTTGCTCATTTTGAGGGGAGGTGTTAGAGAATAGACTTGATCTCGGAGTGTTAGGCTTAAGACACTACTGTCAGCTATATCTTAGTTGTCTAACGGTGTCAGTTACACCACTCTTTGTACCTTTGTTATTGTCAGTTTCTTGTTTTTCCGTTATCTCTTTCTGTCAAGTCCATATACTATAAATGACAGTTTCATATATTCTTCTTTTTATCGTTTTACAACTTAATAATACAACTCATTTTCTTTAAACATAGATCACAGATCTTACAAAAGGAATATACTTTTTACGTAAAAAGAAAGAAGGATATATAATATTACATTTGTCATAGGAAAAAAGCTATCATCAATTTTTAATTTTGGTAACTCTTTTCCTGGAAACAGAGGGAGTACTTTTCAAAAGAAAATACTACAAAGAGATAAATTTGGTGAACTTGTTTCATTAAGTTGGCCATTTTAAGAGTGGCAAGCAGGAATACTGGCAGGTCCCAATAAGATGCTAAAGATTGAATCCTGTTTTTGGGCGTACAGAATTTTTAGTGAGCATATAAAACACTTAGGATATATATAATGGTTTATAACAGGTGTCTAAAGGGTGAGTCAATTACTAAAATACCCTTTAACATTTGGATTTACTAAAATACCCTTTATTCATAATTAACTCTAGTTATAATTAATCCTTAAATAAATCAGTTACAAAATTAAATCATAATCAAAACAAAATTAAAAAATCAGTTACAAAGCAAAATCATAACTTCTTCCCTTATTCTTCTCCTCTTCTTCACTTCTTCTTCTCTTTTTTATTTGAAGAAGAAAAAAAACCCTCGATTTCAATTTTTATCACCGTTAATGTCGATTTGTAAAACTCTAATCGGTGATTATACACAACTACAAACCTACAAGATGACTCGTACGAAGAATCCTAGTGGCCGCAAGACATCGAAGAAACGAATTGAAGAAGAACAAGAAGATGAAAGAGTTGGACCCGAAATTGAATCCAGATAAGTATAAGAATGAGGAGAGGAAGAAGAGAACCTTAACATGTACATTCAAAGGTATTTCCCACAAACCTATATGTTATTTCGTTGCATAAAATTAAGATTTAGGGTTTACATCGAAAAGGAACCTAGTTTTTTTTTTTCAGTTTCAGTGCTATGTTCGGTTGATTTTTTTTTAACTTCAATAGAATTATCAACCGAACTTGTTGATTTCTTCAACCTAAAAGTGTCGAAGAACAGTTCGGTTGAAAATTGGTATTCATAAAATCAGCCGAACAATAGTCTGATAAGTGCACAATTGAACAACTAGAAAGTTCGGCTGAAATTAGATTTTCTAAAATAAGCCGAACAATGTTAGTGGCCATCACTATTTGTCAAGTAGATATATTCGTCTGATTCAATAATTTCTAAAAACAGCCGAACAACTCTCTGTGGCCTCCAAATTTTCATAAGTAGATATATTCGGCTGAAAATGAAATTCCGAAATTCAGCTGAACTTATGTATATAGGTATTATTAGTCAAAGGTATTGAAGTTCGTCTGGAAAATCAAAAACTCGGGACAACCGAACTTTGTAATTTTACATCATTAGCCTAACCTTGTAATATTGGTTTACACTTCTGTTAGTAGCTAAAAATTACTCTTAGGCAAAATAATGTACTGTTAAAGTATTTTTTTTTTGATTCATAAATCAAAATCGTTCAGGACAATCCTAAACCACGAAAGTAGCCGTTCCATCCTGCTTCAGTCACAAGGAGAGAAAATTGGTTCATTTTAGGGGAGGGAAGCAGAGAGAGCTGAAAGAAATGAATGTGATAAATTACGTGTAGAAGTGATGAACTATTGGAGAAATAATCGAGCTTAGATAATGGTAAGCTTGTTATGTTTTTTGAATAAGCTAAGTAGCCTATTTATAATAGTTTGGGAACACACGATTTCCTTATAAGTGGTGGAGGTAGTGAGGATAGGGAGAGATATAGAATGTGGGGATAATGGTATCACCGCCTTGGAATTTTCGGGAAACCATTACTCCATTACTCCATTAACTACTTCAACCTTCCCACTACTGTATAACTTTCTCATGATGGGTGTTGCCACAATGCATGTTGTTGTAACCACCAGACCAAAACTCCATGAAGAATTTTCCCATGTAATTTTTTTGATTTCTCGTAGGAATTAGTGGAGTCATGACTTCAAAGCCGTGAGTGTTGTTGTAAAATAATGCTACTAGTGAATTTTATGTCAACTCATCATGGCAATAACATATTTGTGGCATGTTTGTAACATGCAATTTGTACTATCCATAATGGCGTATGTGAGTGTTATAGGCTATAGCCCAGTATTGGTGCTAGTAGCAAAGAGTAATGCTGGCACGAGCATGTGGGGATGACGTAGCAAGCATTGGCGCGTAGAAGGAAGAGGTGAGAAGGGACGCTTAGTGCAGACGCTAGCACTATTGGCAACACTAATTAGTTAGTGTTGGTGCTAGGATAGGTGCTAGCGCTGATGCTAGGCCTCAGCGTAGCATTGGTGTTAGTTGTTGTCCGTTGATGTTGGCATATGGGCTAGTCTCAGTCGCATGAGATTCAATGTTGGCATTATGCTTGGCCTTTGTGCAATGCATACTAAACATATTCAAGGAATTCAACCATGGAAGTTTGCAACTTGAGACAATGTTCAATGCGACTTTGCATTTAGATGGTATGCATCTAATTGGCGGTTTTGTTCAGAAATTGCATAACATCTATTCTGAATATTCGTAATTTTGTATAATCAGTGTGTTCTGATTAATGCAGATAGTTTGTATGGGCGCACATGAAATAACGAGGGTTTAGCCGGGTAAAGCCCTAAAATTTTGAAGGCGCATACATATATAAAAGAGCTACAAGGATAATGTAGCTATGAGATGAATATGTTTTCTTAATTCTCTTGCGGAATGTAAGATTGTAGTAGGTATCCATAATTCAGATATCGGGTCAGAAATTTGTGCATATTTATTTTCATGCTTCTGTAGCTGGGAAAAAGCAATATTACAATTTTCTCCCTTGTCAAAAACTCACCATCTATATTAAGTCCCTTGCGAAGCGCGGAACAGTAATGTTTTGTGGTAAACACTGGATGGTGATTTTTATTTTACTGACATAAGAAAAATAAATTAACAAGCTTTAGTTGTCGGACATTACCAGATGTTCTGATTTGATGACGCTCTGATGATGTCGAATAATCGCTGGAGGAGTAACCTTTGTTACCATAGTTGTCAAACGTCGTCTGAAGAGCATAAACTAATGAAGCGTGACTGATTTGTATGATAGAGAGACCAAAATTGACCCCTGTGCAGCACGGGCTATGGCTTCAAAGAGGAAACCCTTGTTTGACTTGGATTTGGAAACCAATTACTATAAAAGGGAGTAAACCCTTATTTTTTTATTCCCTCTCTATCACCGACCACCAAATCTTCATCTCTATCTCCTCTCGCCCAGCAGCAGCAGATCCTCCCGGCGGCAACCCCACCATCCAATCACCACCGACCAATTCCTTACATGAACAACTACTCACATATTTCTTCCCCTCTTTATTGTGATTGTTAACTCATTAGTTCAGTTACCATTGATTGTTCAATTGCATAAGCATGCTATTGACTTGATGATGATTTTCTCTTCATAACATCTTGCAGGTAAACCCCAATTCCACAATTGTTGTCTCTGATTGCCAAAATCCTTCATTGGCTTCATTGCAGCATTGTGAAGCTTTAACCAGGTACGATAGGGTTTGTAGCAATTTTTCTTGATGATGGTTTTAATTTATATGTATATAAGCATGTATTTGTATACCAGTACTATATATACATAAAATAAAACCATACCTTGTGCATGATTGTCCAGTTGTAGATGTATAACGATCGTAAAGATAATGCTACCACTGCTTCTAGTCGTGATAGAAGCGAAAGTTATGATGTTATTTCTCTAGATGATGTGCCCAACATTTATTATAAATTATTTGATCGTGTTGTAGAAGAGGTTGCTGATCCTGGTTATGTTGGCAAAAAAATTTCCGAACATCAATAGTGCTCCTCAGCCTCAGAGCATTTATCCACGGGATCTTTTCATGCGTTGTTTGCAGAGAAGCGAACACATGCCTTCATTTGTTGATTTTAAGATGTTCCAAACTCTGTTGCCTGAATGGAAAAAATGGGATAAAGTTATGTTGAAGAATTCTCAAGTAAAGCTGGTTCTAGAAAATGCTAAGATACTCCATGTTGTGCGAGTGTCCGAGACTTTGAGAATTAATAAGGACACGAAGGGTATGCTTGTATTTGCTTCTCGTTGGTGCGGTCCAGCCCATTCAGAAACATGTGCTTGGGGTGAGTTAACAATCACCTTGGAGGACATGGCGTTCTTGTTGCAACTTCCCGTTGTTGGTAGTATTCCGCTTGAATGGTTTGAGCAGAAGATCCTTATTCAGAAAATAAAAGAGTTGCAGAAGTATGGTCGTTGCAATAACAAAGATTATTCGGCTTGGGTAGACTACTGGTGGAATGGTAGCACAAGTGTTGACGGCCCTTTATGTATTACTGCATTTCTTGTACTTTGGCTCTTTACAGACATATTCGAAGATTCTCCTGGAGGTAAATTGAAGCCTTCACTTGTTTCGGTTGCTGTTGCGTTTGCTGGTGGAAAAATCCTTCCTCTTGGTAATTTGTTTCTGGGTTCCTCATACTCTCATTTGGATACTTTTATTCGTGACATAAGGATTTCTAATGGTCATGCCAAGATAAAGTCTTTTATCCATGTTATGTTTATACAAGCTTGGCTATGGGAACATTTTCCTGAATATGCGCCAAAGGCTAAACCTTCTTATCCAAATGCAGAGATAGAGTATGCTAGAAAACTTTGTTGGAATAAGAAGAAACCTTCTTCTGTTAGTCTTATTAGTTTAATGGACAATAGGAAGAAGGTTAATTTTAGACCTCTGGGTTCGAGGCTTCCACACGTGATTCCACTGAAATTTTTTGTTGAGATCACTGATATTGTCCTACGCTCTGGCCCAAGTGATGAGGGTAATATTGATACATTCGATAAGGCCACTTTTATAAATAGTTGTGCCCATACCATCCCTGGTCGAAGCATTCCTTTCTTCCAGGCTGATAGAAAAGAATGTGTCACTGATGAATATGCTGATTTTTGGATCGCACAATTTACTCTCCTTACGAACTTTAAGTCTAGTGAGCCTTCTGGTATACACGATGAACTTTCTGAGAAGGAGTTAGCGGCCCGAACGAACTTGAAGATGACCTCTGGAGCTAGGCGTGACTTGATTTCCATCTTGACTCAGGTATCTCAAATCATCCTTCATTCAATCACCATCTTTTAATCAGTAATTAAACGTTTAATTTATTTCTTATAGTCGTGGTTCCCAAAACACTTTGCGTCTGATATTATGACGGACGTTATTCCCCAGTCTGGGGACAAGAGACCATGGGTAATTATGCCTGGAAGTGGAGATCGTCCTTTGAAAAAGGTAAGTGTCTCATATTTTCTTTTACTCTTCTTTTCTGCATGAAGTACTTCCTGGTCCTGACAAGTATCTTTACATAGTATGAGGGCTAACTCATCAGGGTAACTTGAATATTCAACCTTTCAAGTTTGGTATCCCATCTGTTCTTGGCATTTCGGGTCTTTATGTTTTAAGTAAACTTTCTTTAGGATATCCGCGAGTTGCATAATTTTTCGTCTTTGTTAAACTTAATGACTTCTGACTTTTATGAATAATTGTCATTCTTAGATGAACGACCATACAAATATCCCAATATCAGAAAGTACCTTTATGGTTGGAAGTACTGAGAAAGAAATCCAAGATGACAATGGACCTGAAAAATCGTTCCAGACTGAAGAAATTGAAGAATCTGGAGCTGAAGACAAATAACTTGGTGGCGAGTCGTATTATGAGGTGTTCTGCTTATGATTGCTTGCCACAACTCCAAGTAAGTTTAATCCATTGTTTTAGAATCATAATGACATTATTATAGCTCTTATACCACCAAATGTATAGAATCGTACATGATTTCATGAAAGACTTCGGCAATTTTTCGCAGTCAGAAAAATTCAGATTCAGGTCTTCTTACCGTAACGGCTGTAGAATCTTCGTCTGAAGTAGGAATGGGGTGGTTTACTTATCATTATTTAGATAACAAAAATAGATAAATTTTGCAAAAATAATTTCCGGATTTGGAGTCCATTTACTAGGTGAAAAAGACCTGACACCGAGAGTTCATAACATGTAGTCGAGCGTTTCAGCCGCCCTTATTAGATCGTTAATCCGATTGATGTTCCCTTTTAGTATATTGCAGTAGTCACCCATATGAATCTTTTGGTATATATATCACCCCCAAATTCCTTGTCAATTAGCGTCAGTTTCAATTCTTCCAGAGGGTAGTATAAGAACGTTTATGACAACATTTTTGCAAAACATCCCATAGTCTTTCTAAACCATATGCCATAACAATGAATGTTTAGGTTGCTAATGGATATATTTTTATGAATTTCATGATTTGTGCTTCAATTCCTTGTACTTGAGATATTTTAACTCATTATTTCTATATTTTCTCCGTTTTTAAGGGGATAATGAACCAAACAGAGAGATGATCTTGTAGATGAAGGATTGAAGATTACCATAAATCATGATGTTGGTGACGTGTATTTTCCTCCAAAATTTTTGCAATATCATGGATTCATACATAGGATTTCAATTTATTAATCAAGCGAAGTATTGTTTCCTCTAAAAAAAAATAAATATATCTTTGCAAAACATTCAAAAAAAATAAAAAAATCCCTACCTACTCATAAAAAATCCCCCAAAAAGTAAAACCACAAAGAGTCATGTGTCTCAGAAACCTATAAATCTAGAAAAATTCCTTGAATACCGATTCAGCACCTTCGGAATACGTCTTCTCCATCCGTCTAAGAATCTCAGTTGTGCGCTTCAACTTCCGAGAACACCTCTCAACCTCATGTATAGCCTTGGTGACCATATCCAAGATAGGAGTCACACCTCCCTCCTGAAAATGCTTCTCAATAGCTTCTAAATGACGACTAAGCCACGCAACATTAAGCTCATCTCTTTCAGCCTCCCCCAAGGCATCCTTCCAGTCTTGAAGTACTACCTAAGAAATGTCTCTATGGGAAGAGAAACCATCTCAAGCACAGTGGGAAGCAACACAAATATATTATTCTCCAGAGTATGATAATTTTTGAGGTTACCTACAAAGAAATGGAAAAACTTCTTCCATACTTGGGTGTACAACTCAGCATAGACGGACGGGACAGTGAAACCTCAGACGAAAACGTGTTCACGCCTATCAAACTTGAAGTCAAAGCTAACTCCAACATTCGGGTATTCAATTGGAACAAACTCCATCACATATGAAAGTGATCTTTATTATCTTAGTGAATAATGAAGTTTGTCGGAGGTTGATCGTCTATTGGTACAAGTTGTGCAATAACGATCTATAAAATATGGAATGGTTAGATGACCACGAAGAAATTTTACATATTGGTTCGGCTGATTCGATAGTCATATTACAAGTCGAACCTTTAATATCCAAAAGTTTGGCTGATTTGATATTCTGATTATCAGACGAACAGTTGGTCTTCATTTTTCCCAGAATTTCAACTATATGGTTAGGATGATCCGATAATATAATTTTCAGCCGAACAAAGATAGTTATGTTTTCTATGAATTTTAACTAGAAGATTCGTCTAAAAAATAATTAGACGAACAATTCACCAATGACAATGAAAAACAAGTTCTAAATATTCGGCTGACTTATAAAACCAAATATCAGCCAAACTATAAATTGTACATTGGTGCCAAATTATAAATACAAAGTTCGGGTAATTCTTTAAGCTCATCAAACCAGACGAATTGTTCTTGAGCATGTGGTTCAGCTTAAATTGATTTCAGCCGAACTAGAACCTGATAAGCCGAACTCTTATAAAAAAATAAAAAAAAACATTTTAGATGAATTGAATCTACAAAAATAAGGTTAAACCTTATCTAAGACCATACCTGAGTGTTATTATAAATGGATTCCTCGACCATGTATTCATCTTCAGGATTTGGCTCATAAAAATCATCATTTTGTGCTTGAACTTGATTTTGTGTTTGAGTTTGAGAAAAATCATTCTCATGATCTAAAAAATCATCCATAATAGGAACTCCATCGTAATTGATGTGTATTTTCTGAGCTTTACGTGATGAAGATTCACCCTCCTCATTCGAATCATTCATTTTCATCAAAAACCCTAGGTTTTTCTTCACTTCTTATTCTATTTATCTTTAAAAAAAATCTAAATTTTTTTTTCCTCACTAATTATAACTTTTAAAACCAATGATTACATTAACTGCTAATCATTATTATTAACCACTAATGAATAATTATAAATCTAATCGTTATTTATTAAATACTAATGATTAATATTAACACTAATAATATAAGGGTAAAGTAGATATTATCAAAAATAGTTGGATAACAGGTTTTAAAAATTACTTCTAATGACTTTTATTTTATCACTATATGATATGCCCAACAAAAAATCTGTACCCTAAAAACAGGATTCTAAAGATTTTTGCATCTTGTTGAACTTTTAATGCAAAGGGCGCTGGCAAATGAATGAATGCCATCTTCTCTTAGGAAGAAAACATGTATAGATCACTTCCGAAGCTTCAAGTCAACCACCCCATTTGAAGGAGTTATTTCCTGTCCATTCGGCTGGCATAGCAGATAAAGATCTTAGATGTGTTCTCGGTTGGCATAACAAAATTGATCAACGATTATTAATGGTGTTGCACCGACTTTATAATTACAAGCATGGTTTGCGTGGGTCTATTTTTGGGCCCGTTAGAATGAATAGAAAGGACACTCAACCACTTCATGGTTGGCCAGTAATAAATCTAGTTCCACTTTTATGATTGTAGTTACTGGCATTAGTGTCCATTTTTCTCGAACTACCTGCGTTAACATCGCCTTAACATTGCGAAAATTGTACAGTTGAAATGGTCTGCAGTAATTGCATGCATCCTACTCCTACCCGGCGGCCGCCATATAGGATAGCAATATCTTGAAAAGCCCACGGTGGTTTCAGCGAACAATTTCCAAAATTTAGACACCAAGAAGCCCAACCATTTAACAAAGGCTGTTTAAAATCAATAAAGTTGATTCATTGATTGAAGCTCGCAACAGAGCATGTTACGACCGCATACGTTGACCAGACAACTTATCTAAGATAAAAACTGTACCGATTCACCACTATATCGTCTTTGTCGTGTGCAACTACACATGAAAAAAGTTGTCAAAGTTAAAAATAAAGAAATAAATGAATCTACCAATACTTTCTCAATCTTTGCTTGATTGCGGTTCATATTGGTAATCTTAGGTTCATTTAAATCTACTTATAATCTTGTATAAACTTGGCTATTATTGAAGTTGATCTGGCTTTAAGTTTATTAAAACTGAACCCATATGCTGCACGATTAAAAGATGTCTAGATGAGCTTTGGATTCTAGGCCCGTTAAAATGTTCAAGCCAAGTTACAAATTGTAGCGGTAAAGGGTACACAATTAGGCAACCTATAGGTGGCAATGACATATCAAACATGTATATCTTTCTCTATCAGGTACTATCCTTTTCCCCGGATGAATATCATATTCAAGGAAGGAATGAAATTTGGTTAACATTGTTTTGTCTTAAACCTTTGTTCGAAGTCAAAAAAGTGCTCTTTCCCCATGAAAACTTGAAAAGCATACTTACTAAGTATACTCTTTTTGCCAACATGCAGTGTGGATTAGCCACATCAAATTAAAGGACATTTTAAATATGCAAATGAATGTACGAGCAAGGAAAGCGTTAGAATGCAAAACACGTTCTACGACTTTTTCCTCATTTAAACATTCGATGTCGTAAGGTAGAGCTTTTATGCCGTGATCTTCCTTATTGTAGCCTTACGTTTGGGTCGTCTGTACTTATATTTGTTAATTGGTAGTGTTTTCGAAAATCTCCTTGAGTGGTATAACAATATAAGTATTGTTATGCATTTCTATGTTATTAGATTTCGCATCATATACTTCTTAGCTTAAGATTTTACATCTTTTATGTACATCTCTATAACAAAAAGTCTGATAACAGTGTAAACCCTACCCAACTTTTATACTCATTTCTACTTAAGTGCGTGATAACACAAGTTAATCTTTATTATACAAGGTGCATGCTATTTAGAAGCTTAGGTAGCTAGGCAAGTAAAAATATGGAAAATTTGTCTTCCAACCTAAGAGGGTGTTTGGTAAAAATTATCATTATCAATTATGATTATAGATAATCATAATTTAAAAATTGATTATAATATTAATCATTATTATTATAAATTTTAACAAACAACTTTTTGGGATAATTGATTATCGAAAAAAAATAATAATCATTTATATAATAAGTTATTTGGTAAATATGTTTTTCATTATCATTTTAATTTTCTTTTAAAATTAGAAATACACAAATTTAACCATGATTCAACACATAAACAATTTGATCATAGCTGATCTCAGTATTTAAATCTATACATGGCATCGGCTATTTGATCTCTCATGTGGTTCATTTCACTTCTTCTTTGTTGATGAGCGTACATACCACTAATGCGGGTTCATCGGGCGAGGACGTATCAACTATGTCTCTATGGTTGATACTGTATACCAACTTACATTTAAAACCAAATCATTTTACATGGTTAACTCAGATAAGTTGACAACATATAATCAAGGAAATATGCAGTATTATACCGTATCGAGGAGAGCTCCCAGGCGATCACCGAAAGTTATCTCCACAACAGTTGCGTTTGGATTCGAATCCTCATCAATTATTACTTTGGGAGTAGGAACTGTATCAGTCCCGCTAAAACTTCCATCCTGTTATACCCAAAAATTCTAAGTACTTCATCAACCGTAAAATATTAAGCACAGAAATATTACTAACAATGTCTGGAATATAACTTCGCAATACCTGTACAGAAGCTATAGATGAAGCTTGTGGGGCTTTCACAGTTACAGAAGATGACCATCTGAAAAAGCCCAACCACGTAACTAACACACAAATAACGAAAAGCTTAAATTATTAGCAAGAAATAACTGGAACACAATACTACGGGAAAGAATATGAGAACACAATACTACAGAAATAACCCAATGATTGCAACTTGCAACAAATCATCTATTTGGAGATAATGATGCTAGCAATATGTCACTTAAAACATAGTTGTCTATCACTCTTAACTGTACATAATCAAGGTATCTAGTATGTCTGCCTATGCATGAGTAGTGAAAGGAATAACGATCTGCAAGAGAGAACAGACAAAATAACAACATGGCTCATTTTCTGCACAATTTCAATGACAGGATAAAATTTCTCTGTTCCAATGCGCGGCCACTCAATCTACACAAATGAGCATATATATTGGACAATATGAACCAGCAAACATGTGCAGACGGTTGTAGTCAAAAAAATGATGATTGGTGAGTTATCCTGAAACACTACTATGATAATAACACAAACATTCCAGAAAAAAATCCACAAATCGACTTTTAGAGTTTAGACACTTCATTAGAAACCCATTTCTGAACGTTGAAGCTGACAACCATGACAAGAAGAGCACTCAAGAATTTGAATCAATAGGCACACCTACTCCACGGTTAGTTAGAAGACCATATGACCATAAGCATTAACATGCTTACATGCCATTATGTTAGTCTAAATCGTACTTTCCGGAATCAATTAAGAAACTAAAGAGTGCCAAGGAATCTAATACCTGCAGCTTGTACCAAATAAAACCATGCACATATATATACCAACAAGTCTCAAACTCAGTTGCTGTCACTGAGCGTACCCTTTTTTCTTCGGGATAGTGAGCACTGACATCATAGTGGAGTATGGAGGTATAAAAGATGCAAAGAAATGTTCAAAAGTAAAAGAAAAAGATTTCAACATAAACAGAAACCCACTTTAACAAATTTTATAAACACTACTAATTGATTCCCATACCGAATCGTTCATAGTGAAATTTGTGTAATAAGCTTCTAGTCATGGCTTCTTTAGTTTCTTCATTTTTCTTTTATCTTTATTGTTTTTTACTCAAGCTAATGTATCTTCCTCGGCTCTTGAAGCACATTCTTATAACAAGGTTTCTATAGCTCTCTACTATTAAACTTTATGTCGTGGATGTTCAGATTACATTATCCAATACCTCCCTAAGATCTTCGAAAACGGACTCATTGACGTAATCGATCTCAAATTAGTTCCCTATAGAAATGCATTTCTTGGAAAAAACAGTAAAATGATTGGTGAGCTTTCCTACTACTAACAATGTATCTGTACGAGCATACATAAAGTGGATCTTGTTTATACAGTACAGTGACTTCAATCACCACAATAAAGCCATAGAGTTTAAATTTGGCAGGACATAATCAAAATTGAAGTGAACATTCAGTCCAAAGCTAAAAATCGAAAAGAAACTATTACTCTTAATTTGACTACAGTCTACAGGTATCTCATATGGACAGCACATAAACCGCTCGTACACCTGTTTGCTTTCGTACTTAACCTCTGGTTTCTGAACAAATATGAAGACGACTGTGGCTGGAGCGAATAGGATAATAATCCCTTACTAACATGAACTAGATACGTGTTCAGCTGGCGACATAGTAGGAGACTAACAACAACATAAACTTTAAACACCTCACAATTGGTATTTCTGTAGATCAATGAACTCTGTGTGGATTTGCCATAATCATATTCTACTATCTAACCCATAAGACTACAAAACCAAAATAAGCTAAGATTACTTTCAAAATAGATCCCTGAGAAAATGTATTTCCGAAGATGATTTATGGAAATCGGGCATTCTAGTTTATCAACAATCGTTCCTGAAACCAACTCCTACTGCATCAACAGAGTGCAGGTGACAACATGCCATATTATTGATTAAGTAATTCGTCATCAATTGTTCGATAAAGTTATAATGATTCCAGAAAAATAGGGGTTAAGTTTTAGTTGCTGAGTTATTCACATTCGTGCTATTACAGGTTAGGCTAAGTAAAATCAACAATTTGTCAGCTGAAAAACCATTCAAATGGGAACAACATCAAACCAAACTGTTCTACCTGAAAATGGCTTGTTCTATCTAAACTTCTTACCCAAGAATTTATTTCCACTTTGATATCAGCTGTGATGTTCTTCTGTTTAGCTGGGTGTTCACGTCTACTAAAAATAGCTCACCTCTCTTTGTTCCAGATGAACAAATCGCCTACAGAAGCAAACAACAAGATACATAGTCAGATAATTCTGACCTCAAAAACCATGAATAAATTTTAGATTACACAACAAATCCAATAAATATGACATACTACAAAATACACAATGTACTAACTAAATCACAAAGATTAAGAATCACATTCATAATGCCAAGTTACCAAAACCAAATCTATTAATAAGTGAATCCATAATCAGTAAACCTACTGGTTACTTAGCATCCAGAACAAACAAAACAACCAGTTCAAATTAAAAATAAAAAGACCATTTTGACGAAGGTTCAAATGACATAAACATTATCCTAATACTCTAAGACCCAAGATTCTTCAACTATTCCTTTTGATTACTAGGATCTAGTGACATAAAGACTTGTCTCCATCCGACATCTTGAAACTTCTCCAACGCCGCCATTGGACTTCGTACACTCACGCCATCAAGATTGCAAATACTTGGTACAATTCGGCATGGAATAAGGGTCCTTATCCAAATTAGTAACGTATTTAGCTTTTGTCGCATCAGCAATAGCAAACAAAGTTTCACTTAAACCAGCGGAACCAGTAGCTCTTTTAGTCTGACCATAATCATTTGTTGTTGGAGCTTTTCGTTTTCCTCTTTCATTGGCTTTCTCGTTTGAGCCTTCACTTACTTCCTCCACTCCAACAATGAACGATCCTTTCCTTGAGGACTTCGATGGAGTATCAACATCTACGTTTTCAGCGGAAGCGTATGCATTAGAACCCGTTGTAGTTGAATCACCGAAAATGGTACACAAGTCTTCATAAATAGGGCAACCAATTGTCTTGTACTTTTTTTTATCCGGGTTTTCCTACATCAAAACAATACAAATTATCTATTGCCCAGAACAAATCACAAATAAAAATACAACCTATAATAATAACAAAGAGGATGATATCAATTTACCTTGAGATATGCATCCCACACTCCTTCGTCATCAACTATAAAAAAAATTTCTTCGGGATCCCATTCAAAACCACTAATAAGGGAAATGATTTTCTTAACTTCATTGTATCTACCTGTCAACACACTATATATATTCTTAATTTGCTCCATAGTCAAATTATGTTCATATTTCTTGTTGAACTCATCTTTGTCTTCAGTCCATGCTTCTTTCAAAAAAGATTTTGGCTTCTTACCACCAAGCATTTGAGTGATCAGAAGTTCACACAAGGTTTTTTTCCATATTAACAGTCCATTTGGCAGTTTCAGTTGACATTCTATTGAATCCAATTGCTAAGAAAATGTTAGTACACAAAAATTAGTCTATGCCAATATCATTTTGAGTACCTTTCTTTCAAGCTGATTGTAAAAATAATCATTCCAATTATTGGAAAAACACCCAAATCAAGTTCAAATAAAAAAAATAGATATCAAAAAGATTAATCGAAATTAATCTTAACCCAATTCACAGTAATATCTAAATAAACCAAACTAACCCTTATTTTTAAAAATCATAAAACCCTAATTTTCAAAACTCAAACAATCTAACATATACCTGTTTTGTCCAGAGTTTCTAGGGTTTGTTGTTGAAGCTTCGATTCAAACTTCTAGTAAATCACGACTGATAAAAAAAATAGGAAGAAGAAGAAGAAAAAGAAGAAGAAAAAGAAGAAGAAGAAAAAGAAGAAGAAAAAGAATAAGAAGAAGAATAAGAAGAAGAAGAAGAAAAAGAAGAAGAAAAAGAATAAGAAGAAGAAGGGGTTGAGTGGTGATGAAATATGGCTTCAGCAAAGTGAAGAAGAGGACCGAGAGGGAGGAAAGAATGAAAGAAAAAACGCGTTAAGGTAAAAAATTAATTATTTTAATTTTTATAAACTGGTTTTAACTAATTATGAAATTAATCAATTTTTTCATTTGTACTTAAAATAACTCGTTTTTATAAATATTACCAAACACCCTATAATAGATAATAAATTTGTATAACTGATTATTAGGATAACTCATTAAAATAATGATTACCAAATACCATCCGAATTCGAATGAATTATAGATTGTGCAATTGTACACCCTACCCAACTAACTGTTAAACCTAATTTTTTTAAAATTTTAGTTTATAAATCCATTTTTACTTTTTTACACTTCCTTAGGGTTTTTCTTCCCCTTAATAAAGTTTCTGGCTTTACCCCTGCGACCACCGAGTATCTAATCACCGCAAAAAATACTAGCCTTTTCCTACTACTGTCCATCGATGTTTCCCCCATTAGGTAGCAATGATATATGGGCTCCATAAAAAGGAGTTTTCTGAGCAACGATTCAATAACAGGTTTTCTATTTTACGTACGGCCTAAAATTAGTTTAGGTTCTACTGCCACATCTCTCTTTCAGTTTTCATTAGTGTATCTACTATAATAATATAATAATGGGTATAGTTTAACCAAATGCAAATTCTCTAAATAAATAGTATATAAAAACTCATAAAAGCGACCTTTGTGGTGGATAGATATGATATGGTGATGTCACGTAACACTATTATTAATAAAATAATAACCAATAAAAAAAGTTTAAAAAAGCGTTGTCAAAAGTCTAAAACAAACCAGGAAAAGAAACTACTTAATAAGCAGACTTCCTTAATGACTGAACAAGGTAAGATTTACTAAACATTTCTATTTGTATTTCTACTGTTTTATTTGATGTGGATTAATGTTGTAAAATGGTGCATTTTGTTATAGTGAGTCCTAAGTCATCTCAAGTTATGAGAATATTGGTAGAGCTTCATCCTACATTGACTAAAAAGGGGGCATGAGAAGAAAAAACTAAGCAGAGAAGAGTATCTTCAGCTAAGCAACAAACAATTGATAGTTGAACATCTGGGTAGGAGAATTTGAAACACTAAATTGGAACACACCACTTCTCAGAAACAAAGTGAGAATATGAAGAGGATATAAACACTATGTCTATTCCCTAGCAAGGTAACTTCTATTGTATGGGTAAATTAAATTTGTGAAAATGAATTTCCAAGGTTTTAGTAGTTTATTTATAGCTTTATTTGTTTCTCCCCATTTGAGTTCTTAATTAGCTTATTAATGAATTGTAGCTCTTAACACAGTATTAGAAGAAGTAGTGAATTTTTGTGCCTTATCTCAGGTGAAGAACATGCAGATATTAAACAATATGGCGGAAAAACGAAGGTGAGAATTTTTACAAGCAGGATGCACCGTTGGTAAAAAGGAAGTGGGCAAAACTGAACTGCATCCACCTTGAACATATCTGGAGTAACAAATCCGATGTTTGTTGCCATTTGTGTAATGATCTCTCTATATATATGTGAACTTGCAGAGCTCTATTTTTCAGTCGACGAGGAATATGCAACACCTCTGATGACATACCCATAGACTCCTACTGTAAGTATGGGAAAATCTGAAATCATCGGTTTCCGTTTAGGTTGTTGTTGTTTGTTAGAGTGGTGTTGTCATTCATGTTTTGGGTAAATGTCAAACTTGATTCCTTGGGTTCATGTATACAACAGATATTTGTTGAGACGAAAAACTGATTAGTGCACTGCTGATTGAGGCTAATTCATTAACAATAGGCACTTTTCTAAAACCGGCAAGGATGAATTTCAGAAACCATTACTTTGTATCGTCTGTTTTGTTACATCTGAAGCAAAGTGAAATTCTACTAACAAGAAGTTTCCACTCCGGTACGCATGATATAATCACATCACCTATTCTGACTACTCTGAGGGTCTTGCTATAAAGAGCATCTTAGTTTATCACATGCAGTCATGCAGATGAAGATTGTGACAAAATAAGGGAGATTCAAATACATTCTGATAGGCAATATATTGATGGAATTCCTAAAGTGGCAATTGTTAATAGGGTTGACCGACATATAGTTGGACTAAAATGGATAAAGGGGTATCTCATTGCGTTGTAGATACTTGATTAAGATGGTGATAGCATTAAGTGGATTGAAGAGAAAATATACTTGCTTTTTGTATGGAATACAAAACTAGATCTTTCTATTGAAGCTCTTCTAGGAACAAATTTGCTCATCCTAAAACCACTGTATTCGTGCATGTCAGACAATTCTTATTATTATGGTCGAAACATCAGGTGGTATTAGTCCTATATTGAACGGTGATAAAACTCACGTTTTTTTCACAAGAAAAAAGATTTAATATGAGTAATTTTAAGAAAAACACTTAGCAAATCACGATTGGTTAAAATGTTTTCATGTGGTGGAAACCCTTCACATGAATGTATGTTCGAGATTAGGCTGCTGAACGAACATATTAGTTTGATTACGGCTGATGCCATTTAAAAAGGTTTGTACTAAATCTTAATTTTAAAATGCGTTTGATTTTATATATTTTGATTGCAGACCCATTATTGTACTTTTTTGGTAATATCGATTGCATGCAGACCTATCAGTTCTTTTATATTTTGATTGCAGACCCATTAGGTACCAATATTACCAAGAAAGTAGCGGACCCATCTTAGACCTCCACCGGAGAAGCTCACAATCATTTGATAATATAGTGATTTTTTATTATTTAAGCATTAAACTATTTACGATGGCTATAATAATTTTGTTTTCTATAAATATAACATATTCAGTTATGATTAGAGATAATTGAAAATATGTCCCGGATTTGAATTATCAGTCGAAGGTATGCCTTGTAACTGTCGAAATTAAGGGATATATTTTAGCCGTCCATTTTTTCGTTAAATATGTATTTTTAGAGAGTTATACCCTCGATTAATTTTATATTTTTTTCGTTAAATCAACTCCCGCTTCCGTCAATCAATCACCATCATGATCAACTTCATGAATTCGGGATATATTTTCAATTTTCCCTCTCTTTAACCATTCAATGTTTTATGTGTGGAAGGTATAATTGTCTAAAAATATGTATTTAACGGAAAAAATAGACGACTGGGACATATCCCTTAATTTTGACCGTTACAGAACATATCCCTTAATTGCTAGTTCAAATCTGGAATATATTTCCAATTTTCCCTTATAATTAGGACCCCTTTTGGAATGGATATGAGTGAAGTCCCATTTCAATGGACATAAAAAGATAATATAAACCATTTGTATAGGATCCGGGCTAAACAGTGTAAGCCAAATACGAGATCTACCTAATTTTAATATTAAAATAATCTAAAACACTATATAATAAGAACTTACCATGTACTTCTGCCCAATACGTACGGGTACAAATCAAACGAAAGAATTAATTACCGTATCTAAAATATCTACTCACTGCAGTTGGAAAAAGGTAATTTAATATATTGATTTTTGGTTCAACAATTTTTAAAAAAATTGACATTCCTAGACGGATTATATCGCTGGTTTTTCTATAGAGCCCATACCACATCAGCACCAACTCATGTAGGAAAACAGCGGGGTCCTATAGTACGGATAGACTAACATTTTCGGATCACAACTCAACTAGGATTAGAACAACGAATTATAATAATACTATAGCCCAAAAACAATTTTAACATCTTCTTTTTTGAAGTATAAATTTTTTGAAGATATTGTTTGGGTAGAAATTTTCATCAACCCAAAATAACCAAAATCATCATAAAATTATCAAAAGAAGATAGAAGAAATCGAACACAGAGCAATTAACGTGGTTTGGCTATGAATAGCTTACGTCCATGGGTAGTGAAATTGTGAGGGTTTTATTGATCAATTGAGGTTACAAATCCAGGAACTCCATTGAAGTTCCGGTTTTACAGAGTTTTTTCAGTCGGAGAAGAAGCCGATCATCTCTCTGTTCTCTTCCCTTTCCTTTTAAAGGAACAGATACAATGTCCTTGGTGATGTGGCCCTTCTAGTGATGTGGCACCTTCTTGTGCAGCCACCTGTCCACTCTTTTCCTTCCTAATACTTCCACGTGGCCCCTCCCTATCCGTCCGTCTGTCCACCTTATCTTCTTATCCAGCTTTCCCTCAAACGGTCTGATTGGCTTGCGGGATTGAATAGCGGATCTGGCTTGCGGTCCATGCTTCGGACCTGAGCTTCGTTGCGGGAATGATTGTATCGGGACAGCATGTTCGGGACAGGATGGGTCGCGACAGGACAGATCGGGCACCAGCTGGAACGGGACCGGGACGTGATGATGACGTCACTTCGGGACAGGATAGCATCGGGACAAGCTGGAACGGTCTGGATGATGACGTTGCTTCGGGATCGGGACGTGATGGCGCCACTTCGGGATCGGGACGTGAATGATGATGTTGCTTCGGGAAATGATGACGTTGCATCGGGCCAAATTAGGCTTCGGACTTGATGACGTCATTTCGGGCAAATATCATTTTGTCCCCAACAACTTGCCCCCTTTTCTTGAGAGTTGTTTGAAGAAAAACTATTAAGAAAATTACCACTCGTCTCGTCTGAATCACAATGTGGTTGTTGATGTTGTTTATGCATTTCCAGGTTATGTTGCATTTTTTGTTCCTGCAAAACAAAATTTTGTATATATATATAGATATTGATCGTTCGTTTTTCACCACAAGATTCCTTTGAACCCCGGGTTGGAATTTTTTGCAATGAAGCACCTCCTTCCACGGAGTTATGACATTCGGGATAACATTCGGGATCCCACACATACGAAACAAACCCGAGCCAGGGGTAAGATACAGGGTTGGTCCCGAACGTACCCTTCTTGTTTGTATTACAATTGTGTCGCCAATCATAAGCGCTTTCCAGAATAAGGTATTCCTGGAGTATTTTGTATCAAAACTCTTTCATGGGTTCTGCGACCCAATAATCTTATCATGTCTCCTAGCCACGGAGCTCGGCAGGAACACACGTCTAATTTATCTCGGGCATAGAGTAAATTATGTGTGATCCATTATTTTATTAAGACTCTTACATGGGTCCCCTCTTTGGGGATGTATCCACTAGTCTTATCTTGTCTCCTGAACGGAGAAATATCGGTAAGAAATATACCTGAAATGTAGATGAGAAGTATACTTGGAAATCATCCAGATATTTCTCATTTCTCATTTCTTATTTAAGACATATCTCATATTCTTCTATATACATGACAAGCATATATAGAAAGAAAATATAAAATATATTTTAAATAAGACATGAGAAATATCCATATGAAATATCATTTTATTCCGAAGTAATCGTTGTTTGAGAGATCAAAAGTATACGAATGTAGAAGTATTCGCCTTCCGAAAATATTTAATAATAGGTTGAAAGAAATACCCATTTTTGAATGATAATTCTTGTAGGAGCGTTCAGATTGCCGCAAGAAGCATAAGAGGTATCGCCTTTCAAAGAAGTTCAGAATAAATTAAAGTATTTACTGAATATTCTTCGTGAAGTATGAGCCATTTGAAGTATCATTTCTTGAAGGCTCACTTAAGGTATTAATTGTTGCCTTATGTTAAGAAGTACAAGGCATATAACATAAAGTTGTGAAATATATTATTTCTATTTTAGCATTAATAAATTATTAAAATAAAATACCTAATTGGCGTGCAATATTTAACTCATTTCATAGCTAGATATTTGATTTCTTTATAGCATACCCCCCAGTGCATCATTATTGCATAGCTGCCGCATCTCTGAAGTGTCTTTCATAGGTATCTTCACACTCATAAAAGTGTCTTAAATATTTCATAATATTAAATGGGTACAAGCGAGAAATGATTTTCATGCTTTTAATTAAATATCACTGCTAAATCTAACCAAACAAATTAGAATTTGTTCAGACTAAAAATTTATCATATTAAATCAATAGGTTTCTACGATTATGACATTAATTATCATGATGCATGATATCACATACAATTCAGATGTTAATTGAAAGCAATTAACCAATTCATACTGTATGACAAATTGAGAATTATTTTTAAATTTAAAATTGCTACTTCAAATACGCAATTAATATTATGAACTTTATAATCAAAAATTAAAAAAGATAAGGTATATTTATCTTTAAAAAAGTTTATGGACCGGTATACGTCTTTTCTTATATATTGAAGTTGTGATAATAATTATCTAGCTATAACAATTTAATTTAATTTTATAATAATTATTTATTTATTTTTTATTTTATTTTACAAGATAAAAAAGAAAATTTTATCTATTAACGATGAATGTTGTAAACAAAATTGTAAGCAAAGAGATTTGAATTAAGCTAGTTGGTCTGGCTCAATTGAGTTGAATCTCAGTGAGTCGACTCTCTGGGAAGAAAATTCGACAGAGTCTTATATGTTTTCTGGGTATTCCAGCCTAGTTCAGGCTATTACAATTAGTTCTGCCCTGCAATTCAAGCATTCATTCTAAGACAAGAACATATCAAATTCATGCCACAATCTAGCCATTCCATGGCAGGAAGAAACATCACACAAAGAATAAAGAGATCAAGCTTTTTGTCAACTTCCAATGTTAATCTAAAGCACCAATTATTTTAACATGCTTCAAATCTTAATTGGATTGAACTCAAGACAAAAATGGGCTAACTGCAAATTGTTTTGAAATGAAAGTCAAATAAACAAAACACATAGCCCAATTATTTGAAATTAAACAACTAGTGTAGAAAAACAACTAGGTATCATGATGTGATTCTAATAATTGATAACTTCTAATAATTGATACATAATTGATACTTAGCTCGCTGAGAAAGCGAATTGCAGGTGCATTGAGAAAGCTCTTTGCTTATTGCAACTGCTGCTGGTGCTTGTTCCATTCCATTGCCCCAACTCGAAATTGATGACCACCTCGTAGTGTTCTCAGCAGTCTGTTAGTTGTGTAATCTCATAATTGAACTTCAGAATTGTTCAACCCAACTGCCATATGACGTCCATCGAGAGCCCAGCTATCACTTGTAATAGGGCCAGTGTCTTCATCAACAGTCATAAGTTCAGTATTCTCATTGAACTGTAGGCGGGAAGGTACGACCTGTTCACAGCATGCATGACCTGTTCATAACTAAGAAACCGCCACCGCTAAGGCTGAGAAAGAAAAGCCTAAATTCTGCTGCAAAGAAAGTGGTGGCCGCTAATGATTCTGCTGCTGGTGCTGACATCAGCTAGCTTCTAGAGCTGATGATTAAGTTTGGAGCTAATAATCATGCTAAAGACAGCAGTTAGATAAAAACTTAATGTAATGTTTATGTTCATACATGAATTTCTTATAGTAGACATTAGGTCAATAGCAATCTGAGGATAAAAACAGAAGGTTATCTGTTGAAAGAGGTCTGGCCTATATTCTTGTTGGTTACAGGTAATCTAGACTATATCATGCATGACCTGTTCACCTCTGACTTGGAGCTTTGGATGAGATCATTCTCTTATCATCAAGTGACTTTCTCCTCATGATAGCTATGGAGATAGTCATCAGCACCCATTACACACATTCAACAGAGCGTACATGGGATAATTCAAGTATATTTATTTGCAATTTAAAATGCTCACAAATTTATATGTCATCCTCATGCAGGTTGACCCTACTTTACCAACTACTATGACAATTTTAACAAGCAAGAAATAATTCATCACTAGATATAATTGGACTTGATGATTAGGCATCAAGGCAGAGTTCTTAGTGAGAAATTACAAATGTCAAGGCAAACCATGAACTCATGTCATTTTAGCATACCATTTAACTCCCATCTGTCTTAAATTTTCACAGGACACATGCTAAAATTATTGGTACAGTTGCAGGTACCTGAGACTTTCGATTCAGAGGTTATCGCTTCTTATTCAACATACATCATGTACATTAAAATATAAGATGCAATTATCTACCATTAGCAGATTTAGCTGAAATCATGTTGTATTATCATATTAAAGATTCACCGCAAATGTACAGCTTTATGAGTTTTAAAGCAAACGTAAAGTGTTTTAATACAACCTTGCAAAGATGATATAATCATGGTGCTGATCAAGCTAAGTTTAAAAGATGGTGACAAGATTTTGAGTTGAGATGTTCTAATATAAGACACACTACTCAGACAACAATGAGTATGAAATAGTAATCACATTTATGGCAATATGTATTTCTACAACACAGATTCAAAAATCTGAAGGAATGCAGGGATTAAACTCACAAGATGATTTAAGTTACCTACTTATAAGCTATAACAGATTTAACAACTCTTATATTCAGTCTTACAGGTATTATTTCTCATGTAAAGTGACTTAACTACATTTATTAATGGGCTAATATTGCTCATTAGGTCTCTGAGATTGAGATTTAAAAGATTGAAAACAGATACAAGCATTATCAGTTCAATAAGAAACAGCTTCAAATGGTGTAGGTTTGGCCACTACTTGCTGTAACATGCATCAGGTATTTAAAAAGTCTGTTAGAGCAGTTAAGAATAATAATACTAGGTACTTAAGCTTTATGAGCTTGATGTAAAATTTATAGCTCATACTCATGCTTAAACAGGCGATACTTAGCTCATTTCCTCGCCAAATTATGGTTGTTGCTCGACTGTTGCTCCTCTCTATGCCTGTAGTATAGGGAGGGAATATTGAAACTTTGATGAAATTTTGTAATTCTCTTTAGTACTTTGTCCAGATTCCTGGATGATTTTATTCAAAGCTAAGTTGATTGCGACTTGAATGATTGTTGTGTCTTAGCTTGCTCGAAATGCTGTGATCTGAGACGCTTTGGTATGGCTGCGCGTCCCTGCTGCGATGCTAGATGGCTCCATTGGACAGTAATCAACACTTCTTTTGTTGGAGTAAGCTTGTTGCTGAGCTTTCAGTACTCATGTGTGTCTATAGTAGCTACAAACAGTTGCCCCCTGAATTTTCTAAGCATATCTGTGGAGAAAGTATTGATGCTCCACAAGCTTGAGTTGTTACATCTGGAACAAGCCATAGATGGAAGTTGTCCAAAGTATCAGAGAGATCAATCTCTGCCTTCAATCCTGATAGTTGCTGCCATGGTTCTGCTTTGCGAACCTTGCGCATTTTACTTCTTCATTGAAGGTGCATGAACAACTTGGAAATGTGAACTCCAAGATGCCAAAGGTCCCCCGAGCATTCGATGTACAAGAGGATTCTCTGTGAGCTATTGGTACTCTCTGAGATTTCAGTTCATGGAACCGGTTTATTCCCATCATCATTCTTAATCAACAAAGCTAATCTTGATGCCAGAAGAAGCCTCATTCCAAGATAAATCCACTGAAGTAAAGAATGATGTTTGCACATAGCGGAAGAACTTGAGGGAGGGTTGCCATCCAAATTGCTTGAGTAAAATGACAGTTGATGAACAAATGATTCAAGCGATTCTATATGATAACAACCAATTGCTTGAGAAAACTGCTTCTCTTTGCACACAGTTGAAAATATTAGATGGGGTAGTAGCTAATGGCAGGCTAGGGGCCCTGGTAAACTTGGTTCAGGAGTGGTTGAGTCTTGAGCTCAGGGACTTGTTAAGGCTTTTGCAATCCCCCATCTTTGACCTTTTCACACACTGTCAAGCTCTCGTCAGCAAGAGCAATAACATAGATTCCAACAACTTCAGGTATCCATGCCAAAATTGGTCACTCGGGCATTTCTTCGAACATTGGAGGTGCAATTCAGTGGGTGATTCCCACATGAAATTGGCTATAATGTCAATCATATTGAAAATCCTTCCCTGCACTCATACATTCATGCAAGAAAAACCCATTCATTTAAAACATCCATATAATCATAGAAAACGCAACAATTAACTCATATAGAAAAGCTAGATCAAATTAGAGAGAAAAATTTCCAAATCAGATTGAAATTCTGATGCTTAATATATATATATATATTTAAAAAAAAAATCAATTGAATGGGTTTGTAAGACAAGATTCGGTTGTTGTAAATCTGTGAGGTAAACTCATTTTGAGACAAGATTTGTGAAGAACAAAACTTAATTTTTCTGTGAGTTTTCTCAAAATTTTGTTTGAAAACAGAAACAGTACTTGGTTTCAAAAATTGTGCAAAGCAACCAAAATTAAGGAACATGATGATTGTGTGAAGAGCTAAAAGAAAATTCCGTGAGGAGAAAAATCATGTAATCGAGATGAAAACAAAATTCTTGGTTAATCTGTAAACTGTTGTTGCTGTTGATTCTCCTCGGAATTGAACCTGATGGTAAGCTTGGTTTTGATATCCTCTCTTCAATTATTCATGTTTCCAGTGAAATAGGTTGGATAAATCCATTACTCGTCCCTGTTTCTAGCGCCAAATTGTTTGGGCAGAAATTCTCATCAACCCAAAACAACCAAAATCATCACAAAATTATCAAAAGAAGATAGAAGAAATCGAACACAGAGCAATTAACGTGGTTCGGCTATGAATAGCCTACGTCCACGGGTAGTGAAATTGTGAGGGTTTTATTGATCAACTAAGGTTACAAATCCAGGAACTCCATTGAAGTTCCGGTTTTACAGTTTTTTCAGTCGGAAAAGAAGCCGGTCCTCTCTCCATTCTCTTCCCTTTCCTTTTAAAGGAACAGATACAATGTCCTTGGTGATGTGGCCCTTCTAGTGATGTGGCACCTTCTTGTGCAGCCACCTGTCCACTCTTTCCCTTCCTAATACTTCCACGTGGCCCCTCCCTATCCGTCCATCTGTCCACCTTATCTTCTTATCCAGCTTTCCCTCAAACGGTCTGATTGGCTTGCGGGATTGAATAGCGGATCTGGCTTGCGGACCTGGCTTGCGGTCCATGCTTCGGACCTGAGCTTCGTTGCGGGAATGATTGTATCGGGACAGCATGTTCGAGACAGGATGGGTCGGGACAGGACAGATCGGGCACCAGCTGGAACGGGACCGGGACATGATGATGACGTCACTTCGGGACAGGATAGCATCGGGACAAGCTGGAACGGTCTGGATGATGACGTTGCTTCGGGATCGGGACGTGATGGCACCACTTCGGGATCGGGACGTGATGACGCCACTTCGGGATCGGGACGTGAATGATGACGTTGCTTCGGAAAATGATGACGTTACATCAGGCCAAATTAGGCTTCGGACTTGATAACGTCATTTCGGGAAAATATCATTTTGTCCCCAACACATATTGTCTTATTGTATATGTTTGTTAATTTTTATTGCATTTTCTTAGGTTTGTATTTTCTGATTAAGAAAAGAACAGTTACTATAAATTTAACAAACTGCTTTCAAACAAGCGTAGAGATGTTGAATGAGAATAATATGTAACATGTATAAGTTGAACAGAGTGGCAACGAGAATGAGACTATAAGAGGAGAGACGATCCGAAGCCTGAATAAATATGTCAGCAAACTACGAATCTGCGGATCTGCCTTGGTATTTGATCATTAATGCATATATGTCTGTGTTTTGCGACTGTCATAGACAATGCATCCACAAAATATAAATATCTAACTATCTAACTAATAATGTCGGTATTGCAGTGTTCGGAAGTCAGAAATGAAGAATAAATGTTTTGGTAATTAGCTGGAATGAGGATTACACACTTGGATGCATTCAATAATTTTATATATTTTGTTTAGCTTGTGGTATTTGAAGTGATGTCGTGGTAATGTGGGCAGCAGTGGTCGCCTCAAAAAAGATGTGGGAGCAGCAGTGGCGGTGCAGTTGCATAAAAGGGATTTTTATTTATGGGATACATAAAATTGTTTTCAAGACAGCAAATTTTGCCTACTCGTGAGGTCAAATTTATGATGAGCATCAAATTAATAAATTTTGATATATTGAAGGCATTTGCATTGCATTGATTCTTTTTTTTTGAACCATACATTTGCAATGATATACACTGGTGTAGAATTATTTATATAATCGGGTAAGAAATAACATAATAATATAGTTTAATATTTTTTATCATATGGGTCGTGCAAAATATTTTTTAACCTTATTTTCAAATATTAAAAAAAAAATTATAACTATTTTAACAAAGACATAAAAAATATTTTTTAACTATATTTTTAAATATTAGAAAAAATAATTATAATTTTTTAACAGATACATAGAAATTTATATTCGTGAGAATTACACTTAGTTATCACTTGGATAAATTTATATTCAATATAGTTTTACGTCTAATTCTTATAAATATATATAAGGAATTAAAAATGACATAAGCTATTTTATTTTATTTTTTTAATCGGTAAGTTAGAAATTTATAGATGAAAATATTGAGTACATAAAACATTGGCTAAAACCAGAACCAAACGAAAGAAGAGAAAAAAAAAAAAGAACAAAAAAAGCCACAACGGAAACATACCACTAGGAAGGAAAAAAAAATAAAATAAAAAAGTAAGGTAGACAACATAAACAATTACAACTTTTTGATAAACCTTGAATCACATAAAATTGTAAATTTTATGATATGCTATGAAAATTATTAATAATAGGTTTATATCGTATAAAATTTTACTCAAATATCAAAATTATATAGTGATAAAATAAAAAATTCATAAATTATTAAGTCCAGCCATTAATTAAAACGTATTACAACTTATCTGATATCTTTGTGACACTATTTAAAACGCCTACAAAAATTACAACCTTCAACCGCCTATTTTCACGACATTACTACTTTATCTTTACATATTTGCCCCCTCCCCCCATAAATAATAAATCATGGCTCCGTTCTTGAATTAGACTCCTACAACCCTCAAACACCAAAACTCAAGGTGGTTAGGAACAAAACTTCCCTCCAACCAATAGCAAATTGATCCAAAGAAATACCTTGAAACACACCCCTATTATGTAACCAGTAAGCTACAGTGAACTTAACAGAATTGATGATGCCAGCTTCATCTCTACTAGTGTCCTGAAAAACTCTCATGTTTCTCTCTTTCCAAAGACACCAGGAAATCGCAGCAGGAAAAACTTTTAAAACCACTGGCTTCCTTAAAGAATTAACAGTACGAGGACAAAAAAAAAAAGAGTTAATGGGTCCGAAGAGGAAACCCATTTCAACTACCATTCCTTAAAAAAAAAATTCCAAACAGCCCACGTTACCTTGTAACGAATGGGGAGATGATTAGCCAATTCCCCATATTGTACAAAAATATAATAATGATTTATCCACTTTGACCTAAAATCCTCATCAAATTTGCAAATTTCTTTCCAAATACCACAAACATACGCAAATTTTGGTATTCATACAGACCAACCAAGAAAATCTTCATTATACTTCTCTACCACAATTGTCCTATAAAGACACACTTTTTCACATCCGAAGTGCCACAACCACTTCATGATAAAAGAATTATTCATCATTTTTAAGTTCTTACTCCATGGCCGCTCTTAGCTTTATCACATGCAACCACCTCCCATTTAACTAAATCAGTTTTGTGGTTTTCCTTCTTGTCATCCCATAAAAAATTCCTGAAAAGCTACTCTAATTTCTTAATCACTCAAATTAGGACACAAACAGGGACACGGGATACACCGGTAAAGATTGAAGAATATCAGACATAAGAACCAATTTGATGCCCTTGGAAAGAAATATTGGTGACCGCGAATTAAATCTCTCTTACACCCTCTCGATAAAAAAATCCCATTTAGTTTTAGACATATAAGTTGCTGCCAAATTGAATTTGAACCCCCTCCAAAAAAAAAACCTTTGAATTTGAAATACCTTTGTTGTTTGGATTTTAATAACCTTATTATCATTAGGAGGGCCTCCCGGAAACTAAATCTAACACTAAATGGTTCTTGTTTAGAATTATACCATTCATGGTGTGATTGTCAAAAATTTAGCATCTTTGGATCACAACCAAAAGCATTTACATCATAGTATAGTACGATATCTTATCGTGAAATCAACTCCCATGATCATTTAAACAATGAAAATTAATCAAACAACTTAAAATGAATTGACTTATACATTTAACGTGGTTCAACAATCTGACTGTCTACATCCATGGGTAAAAAAAAATTGTATTCCATTTATTATACATCATCATAAGATATATCAAATTATTGATATTAAATAAAATCATGAACATAATAATCATAGTATAACAGAACTTAAAATTTTACATAAGTTCATACCTAAACTCTTTGCTATCACTTCAATGTCTTTAGTCTAATTTCTCTCCCGATTTTTCAACCTATTTTCCTGTTTATGAGCTTGGTATTAATAGCCAATTTGATGGGTCCCACCCATTTACCTTTCCACCTATTTATTCTTTTCCATTCTTGGTTTGATATGTAGTTCTGTAGAGCTTATTTGCTATTTCCGCAAGGTTTGATCGCTCTTCCCATAAGTTTTTGCATGCGTACTGCTTGTTTTCCGTAATTTTTCACTAGTTATCCCGCAGCTCTTCTACGGTCTTGTAGTTAAGTTATTGTTTTTGGATAGGGATGACTGTTGCGGTCTTATTTGAATCTTGGCATGTTTGACACGTAGCTCTTTAGGGTGAATCGTCGTGCTTTAGTTCTTTTTGTTCCGCAGCTTGTAAAGCCGACACGTGTTAATCATGCATCAATACTCATTATTACTCTTTATCGAGTCATGCTTTTCCGCAACCGCTGTCAGTCGACTAGTTAAAGCTGTCTGTCTTGATCAGTGTAATTTACTTTCCCGTAACCTACGTGTCGGTCAGCCAGCAAGGCTATCTGTTTTGAGCAGTGTGCCTTACTTTCCCGTAACCCGGTTAGGCATCAAGGTTATCTGTTTTGAGCAGTGTGCCTTACTTTCCCGCAACCCACGTGTCGGTTATGCATTAATGCTGTCAGGTTCAAACTTTATCGAGTTTGCAGCTGTCAATTCAATGCTTTAAAAGGCTTTGTTCCAGTGTTTCTCATCTCATCGTAGCTCGTTACTTCTCCAATAGTTTTTGGACACGCGTACCTCAGAATTTTATTCTCTCACAATTTGCCCCCTTTTCCCTTATTTGGAATTGACAGTTGGTAAAAATTTTCAAAAAAGGAAAAATAATAATTACCTTTTCAATTCCCACGCACGCCATAACTTCCTTTCCCACGTTACACTTTTATGCGCTTTTTTCGCTAGCAGTAACTTCTCTTTGCATGTTTTTGTCAGTTGGCGTTTTTCGAGGAAATCAAATCTCTGAAAAGTTTATTTCTTTTCAGTTTTCGACGGTTCGTCAGTTTCACTTTTCTCCTATTTAATAACAATTATTTCCTTCATTCCATTCTTTACACCTTTTATCTTCTTCTTCTTAAAGTTTTAGTGCTTTTCATTCCTTTGAATTTTTCAAAGATTCTTCAACACCTTTTCATTCTCCTGAACTTTTACGATCTAAGATTCTTGCATCGGGATCAATTTTTTATCTTCACAATAAATCAGAATTTTTCTTCTATCTTTTACTTCACTGTAAGTAACTTTTTTGCTTTTTCTTTTTCGTATTTGCTTGTTTATCAATCCCTGAACCTGTACCTTAATCATTGTAGATGATGTTAATGATGTTCTTATCTATTTATTATTTGTTTGAATGAATGAAGATTCTAAGGTTGTTGATCTCTCTTTTTGTTGATTGGTTGTTTTACCATGATCTCTTCTTTCTTCTGATCATAGAATGATTGGCTGATTTGTATTTTAATGTAACGATCATCTTGTTGTTCTTTTACTTTGCAATCTTTTCTGCTTTTTTCTTGATTTTGATCTTAATAAGCTTATTTTTTCTTGCTTTCCTGTGAAGATAAAAATTTATCATGGCTGGAAAAGATAATGCCAAAGTTATTGGTGATGCTTCTCATCAGGATGATCAACCTTTAGTCAGGAAGTCATCTCGTTATCCTGTATCGAGGAATCACCCTTCGGGATCTACAAAGCCCGCAAGTGTTCCTGTTGCGGTCAACAACCATGCTCCCAAGAGCAAACGGTTTCATGAAAACTGCAGCTTTAGGTCCGTGAACCTTGAGGACTTCAAACGGCAGCATGGTCTTCAACAATTCAAGGTCTCTTTCTATGATTGTGCTGAAGATGAAATTACCTTGGAAATGATAAAAGGTTTTAAATACAGCGACAACAAGTTATTAATCCCTACGGGAGCATTAGATGAGGGTCTACAACTTCCTTTATACCAGAAAGAAAACACTTTTCAGTTTGCGGTTCTTGCCATCCGCAACCGATCTCAACACAGCTTATTGCGGTCTGTAACTCAATACAACGGGAATTGGTGGCGCATACTGGATGAGTGTAGCATGCGAAGCCAAGGTAAAACCAATTTTACCTGTTACGTTCCGGACCTTGCGGAACGTAAATACTACACAGTGAAGAACTTCCATGCTACCTATGCGGATAACATTGCCGCAAAGAATTTCAAGAAATGGAGCGTTGGCCCGAGACGTAAAGGGGGTGAGGGATTCCACCTGCTTGCGGAAATCGATAATGCCGCTGAAGTACACTCCAGGAACATCGCTCCCTCTAAAACAAAGGATCCGCGAGGATCACAACTACAAATGATACTGCACCCCTCTAGTTATTGAGGTTCCATGGGTTTTCGGATTTATTACTGATAAAGAGGTCTACAGTCTTCTTACCCGCTTCAATGATTATTGCCCTTGGCGACTAAATTTTTCTGATTTCAAGTTTGCACTTGTCACTATGGTACGTAGAGTTCCTCTCTGTCTTTTTGTGCTTTATATGTTGCTTAATGGTTAGAGTTTCTCTCTGATGATTAAAATTTCCTCTCCTTTTTATATCCGCAAGCTGAGCCGCAGGTTGATGAAAGTGCAAAAGATGATGCGGGGGTAGAACGCAAGGCCGCACCCCCTACAGAAAAGGTATTATTTTAATGCGATGATTTATAATATTCCTTTAGAATTTGATTTAATGAATTGTTGCGGTTCATTTATAGGGTCAAAAGAAAGTGAAGGGTGCACCCCGTGCTTCCACAGACAGGGAAGAAGGAGAAATTAGAGATTCTCCCCTTCATCGTCCACTCTTAAGAGGTGAAGGAAGCTCTGCTTAATAGAGACAAGAATATGAACAAAATATACCTCTTCGATTGACAAACTTCGAGTCTGTGGAACAAACTGCTGCTACGGAAGGGATTTCAAATACTGCCATCGATTTCTCGCACTAAACTATTGCTCCCGATCCTTCTTTCTTCCTTCAGTTCTCTCTTCTGACTGTTGATTAGCCGCTTCAGATGAAGATGATTCAACCGATGAAGAGGATTGCAACCCTCAAGACGATCCCAAAATTACTTCAGTAGAAGTAGACCCGCAAGCACATGTTGCGGAAAGATGAGCCGGCGATTACTAGTACAATAGGTAATGTGCCCTCAGATACTATAGCAGAAGCTGGTCCTGTCAGAGTTAATGCTTCGAGCATGGCCTGCTGCTGATGCAGTACAACCAAACATGGAATTTCCGCAATTAAGCAGAAGAAGGGGAGTTGCGGAGGCTTCCAATCTCTTGGAAAAAGAAGAAGATGCGTTTCAATGGTTCATGTCAAAGAATCTTTTTTCTGTTCCATGCAACTCTTTACCGGTGAAATCATATAGCTCTTCGGTATCCCGGTTGCGTAAGTCATGGAGGATGCACCATATGAAGCGGTTAGAGATGCTTGGTTGAAAGATCAAGGTGAAGCTGTTGATCCCTCATTCCACATCATCGAACCTTCTTCTCTTGCGAAAACACTCGCACTTGCGGACGGACAAGTGTACTCTTTTCCGCAACAAGCTCTTCTTCAGGTATTTTAATTGTTTTTCTACCTTTTGATTTCTTCTTATTTTTGTTCTAATCATAACTTTAATTTTGCAGCTTGGACGTGGTCAAAGCGCTGCACATACCGCGTACCAATTTTACAATGCGCGGTCCACCATGATGGAGTCCCAATTTAGGGCCGTAGAAAATGACGCTTTGGATCTGAAGCGGGAAAATGATGTGCTCCGCCAACAATTACTTAATCTTCAGAACCAAGGTTTTATTCTTTCTTCTAATTACTTTTTTCCTTATTTTATTTCTCTTGTTTTCTGAATTACTTTATGGGATCAGCGGGGATTCAGAACTTGTATCTAAAATGCAATGTAGAATTACACAGTTGAGAGATCATGTTATAAGAGTTAATAATGAGAATGTAGAATTCAAGATAAATTTTAATGATCTTGTTGATAGTCATGAATTATTCACACGGAAGTATGATGAGTTAGAATCACGACATCGGCTTTTATTTGTGGAGAAGGGTCGCAAGAAAGTAGAGTTTGATGCCACTTTATTGTGGACTAAGGATTGCATTTCTGAGGCGCAGGCAAAATATGACAAACTGGAAGAAGAAAACCGCAAGCTTTGTGTGGAGCGGAAGAATATCCTTGCGGGATTTTCCTGTTCCGGATTGTATCACTATTCACATCTTTCTTCGCACATAGCTCAGCTCATTAAGGACAAAGACAACTTGGCTTCATAATGCTAAAGGAAAAGCTCTTGCGGATGCTCAGGCTATGATCCGTAATTTATCTGATTCTGTTCTTCACCATGAAAGAGACATTCTCCGGCTGCACAAAGAAGTGGCAAGATGTACATCCAAATTGAATCGTCTGCGGGATAATGAAGCAGAGTTAACTCAATGTCAACATCATCTTAAAAAATTCAAGGCCAATTACACAAGCTTTCGGGAGAATATGATTTTCTTGACATTACAAAAAAGTGCAATGGGTCATGAATTAGTAGAATTTGAATCCATCGCAAGAGGTATCCTATTTTATCGCAAGCTTAAAATTCAATATTATTCTAGCATTGATTAATCCGTTACTTTTATCTCAGGTTTTGAAGAAAAGTTTAAGGATGCAACCGCTAGAGCTGATAAAGCTGAGGGAGAGCTCGTTGCGGCAAATACTAGGATGGAGGAACTCAATAAGCAGCTGAAGCTAATGAAGCGCAAATTCAGCTAAAGCTTGCCTCTACCAAGGCCAATGAAGCGCTCGCTCAACTTGAGCTACTGTCTTCTAATGTCAAAAGTGTTGAAGATAAATTACAACAAGAAACTGCGAAAAATGAAAGACTTGTTCGGGATTTATCTACTGGGAGAGGGAAGATAACATTTTGGAAGACCAAAGTCCAAGCTTGCGAAACTGAAGTAAATCAATTCAAAGTGGAGATTGAAAATAGAAAAACTTATATTAAATGGTTAAGAGCCGAAACTAAAGCTTTAATTGCAAAGGCGGTCGACAACACTCTTAACCAAGTACAATATGATGGATTTAACAAAGTTTACAAGCGCAGAGATGTTCCAGATAATCCTCTCTTTAAAGGCGTTCTTCCCGCACCTTAGTTTTCTTTGCTGTTGTTCTGTTCTTCATCTTTAAATTGTAGTTGCGTTTTCATTCTTCCTAGTAATTTTATCCCTGCGAAACAAATTTTGAATACATATTAATTGTTTATTCATTGTATGAGTGTGATTTATTTAACCGCAAGGAAATTTTGTTCCTTGAGTTATATTGTGGGTGTAACACATATCTAACTTCCTTCTGGCCAGGAGGAAATTAGGATGCGGTCCCGAAAGTCTCCTAAAATGGAGAAAGATACAACAATTAATATCACGTTAGGCACTCATGTTGGCGAAAGATCCAATAGTCATACACTCATTAAACATTCACATGTACTTTCTTAGAGAGATTACATTTGTAGCTTTACCTAATATGAAACCAAATTGTTGTATAATTGTATTGCTGATTATGAGCACTTCCTGAGGTGGAGAATACCTGGTACAATAATCAATGTCATGTTAGGCATCTCTATGGCGAAAAATCTTATAGTCATAGACATTTATTTGGATCTTCTAGAGAGATTGCATTTAATATGCTTTACCTATTATGAGCGCCAACTATTGCACAATTGCGTTATTGATCAACGATAGTATGGTTTGAGATATTGTGTGTTCCAAGGATATTGTAAAATTCCTCCATCCATATTCCACAAATGATATGATCCTTGTCCCGCAATGCCTTGTATAATATAAGGTCCTCCCCATGTAGGTGCAAATTTTCCTGCTTTTTTGTCTCTTTGGTATTCCGGGATTTGCCGCAGAACATACTGTCCTTCCACAAAATTCCGCAACTTTACTTTTTTACTGTATTCTCTTGCCAGTCTTCTTTGATAATTTTCCATTTTTTGAAGTGTAGCTTCTCTTCTTTCTTCCAAGTCATCCAACTTTTCAAGCATTAAGTCTGAATTTAAATTTTTCTCCCATGCTTCTGTTATTGTAGTAGGTAGAATGACTTCCGTTGGAATAACTGCTTCTGTTCCATAAGTAAGAAGAAATGGTGATTCTCCAGTGGATTCCCATCTTTTGTGCGGTATGCTCATAATGTATTATGAAGTTGTTCACACCACCGTTTATGATGTCCATCAAGAGTTTTCTTTAAATTCATAGCAATTGTTTTATTTGTTGCTTCAGCTTGCCCATTGCTTTGCGGATAAAGCGGAGTAGACTTATTCTTTTGAATATTAAATGCTTCGTAAAGCATATCAATATTTTTCCCTTGAAATTGTTTTCCATTATCCGAAACTATGGCCACCGGAATTCCAAATATGCAGATTATATTATCAAATAAGAATTTAAAAACATCGGTATCCCTAATGTGTGCAAGAGCTTTGGCCTCAACCCATTTAGTGAAATAGTCTGTAGCCACAATCAAGTTTTTTCTTTTTTGAGTACCTTCCACTAATGGTCCAACAATGTCTATCCCCCATTTTACAAATGGCCAGGGACTGAGTAGGGAATTAAGTTGTGTTGCGGGAGTCTTTATTATTTTCGCATAACGCTGACATTCTTCATATCTTTTTACCATATTTTCCGCATCTTTATGCATGAATGGACAATAATATCCTTGTGTTTTTGCTTTTAAAGCCAGTGATCGTCTTCCACTATGATTTCCCGCATCTCCATAATGTATATCTTTGAAAATTTGTAGCCCCTGCTCTCGTGATAAACACCGAAGTAAATGCCCTAAAAAAGATTTGCGGTACATAATGCCATCCCGCAACTGATAATTCACAGACGTTGATTGCACCCTTCTTGCCTCTTTAGCGCTTGAGGGTAATATCCCATTTTACAAATATTGATGTATTGAAATTCTCCAATCTTCTCTGGTTAAATCGTTTTCTGTTTTCTGTGAGAAATTTGCATCATCTTGTACAGCTGCATCTTCAATATCTTCTTCCACGTTTTCAACTGCCCACAACTTGATTGATGGTTCATAAATACGCCCAATTTTTATTGTTGATGTATTCTGATCCTTTATCATTGAAGAGATAAATGCTAATGCATCAGCATGGCGATTCTTATCTCTGGACAAATGCCGAAAGGTTATATTTGGAACCTGAAGTGCCAGCTTTTGCACCAGATTTTTGTATTCTACCAGGCCTTTATTAAGCGCTTGATATTTTAACTCAACTTGTCGAATTATTAATTGTGAATCACTTGTGAGTTGATAGACACGTTTTCGTGTCTAATTTGTTCTCAATTTGTTCTTTATTAAAGCTCGATTTTGTACTAATATTGTGATTTTATGTAATAGTAGGTACTTTTGGAGAAATAAAATTTGGGAAAAATTGGCTCGAAAAACTACCAAAGGCACCCCAAAAAAATGATAAAGGCACCCGAACAGTGGATATGGGCACCCCCTTCTTCACGTTTTAAAAATTCAATTTGGCGGGAGAATATCTTCACTCAACTGTGTAGATTAATACGTGATATTCTTGGGATTTTGTACAGTTAAGACAGGGAAATATTCTTCCCTATCATGTGCATGATTCACTACAACAAAATCACAACCAATCCAGGGCAGATAATTGATTCTCGGTGAATCAGGAGAGAGTAATAACTATCGGGATATCCTGTAGAGGTCCTGTGAAGGTCTTATGCTCGGGATAAAATCAAGTAACAATCAAAAAAGATATTCTGGATTAATTACGAGATAGTAGAATCATCCAAGAATCAGAAAAAAAATCACCGAGAATTATCGGGAATAACCACCATTAAAAGAGGATCCTGTTGAGGATTAAATGGGAGATTTGTAGGGTTCTGTTGGGATAAAAAGAGGCGTCGAAGCATCACAGAGGGGGTAGAAGCTTAGGGTAAGGTTCAGAGAGGCAGAGAAAAAATCAATCCAGAGATTCTGCTGCTGCTGGTGCACGAAGAACAAGAAAAGGCGACGGAAGCTTCAAATGAAAGGCGACGAAATCTTCATCCTGTTTGCAACGACTATTGCAAATCAGAAACATTTTTTCTTCAGACCCTCTGTAATAGTGAATCGGTAACGCATATAATCATTGCGAATTCAATGTTTTCTTTATTTTTCTCATTTTTAATCATTTGTGAACATTTTGAGCATTGAATTGTAACTCTGAGCAAATGAAAAATAGGAGGAGCTAAACCCCATCTCTGAGGCGACGGTGGAAGCTACTTTTTCCAAAATTATGTGGTAATGTTTATTTAATTAATTTATGCAATTATTTTATGATTGTTTGCCTTAATTAACAATTGATTTAATAATTTTTATACAGCAATTGTGATTTCGTTAGATGGTATATGCTTTTCCTAGGGTTTAGATATTCCATGCTTTTGTTATACAATTGTTACTTTAAGAATTTACTTATTGCAATATTTTAGAATCAAATTAAAAGTTAAAATTGCATAATTCTAATTATTGAATTTAATCGTTATAAAAATTGGAAAAATAGTGGAAACCTAGCCTCAGTGTTCTCTCAAATTGATTATCATCTTTACTTGAGTTTTTATTATTTTTAGTCTTAAAAAATAAATTTAAATCCAAATCTTCACAAGTCTTAACAAACTTTTCTTACCACTTTACGAATTACATCAATTTTTGAGCTTCTCTGCCTCTCTGGACCTTACCCTAAGCTTTCTCCCCCCTCTGTGATGCTTCGACGCCTCTTTTTATCCCAACAGAACCCTACAAATCTCCCATTTAATCCTCAACAGGATCCTCTTTTAATGGTGGTTATTCCAGATAATTCTCGGTGATTTTTTTTCTGATTCTTGGATGATTCCACTATCTCGTAATTAATCCAGAATATCTTTTTGGATTGTTACTTGATTTTATCCCGAGCATAAGACCTTCACAGAACCTGTACAGGATATCCCGATAGTTATTACTCTCTCCTGATTCACCGAGAATCAATTATCTGCCGTGGATTGGTTGTGATTTTGTTGTAGTGAATCATGCACATGATAGGGAAGAATATTTCCCTGTCTTAACTGTACAAAATCCCAAGAATATCACGTATTAATCTACGCAGTTGAGTGAAGATATTCTCCCGCCAAATTGAATTTTTGAACCGTGAAGAAGGGGGTGCCCATATCCACTGTTCGGGTGCCTTTATCATTTTTTTGGGGTGCCTTTGGTAGTTTTTCGAGCCAATTTTTCCCAAATGTTATTTCTCCAAAAGTACCTACTATTACATAAAATCACAATATTAGTACAAAATCGAGCTTTAACAAAGAACAAATTGAGAACAAATTAGACACGAAAACGTGTCTATCATGAGTCGGACATCGCTTATCCCCAATTCAATGATGAGCCTAAGGGCATGAACCACAGCCTCATACTCCACTATATTATTTGTATGTTCATCAAACTCAAGTCGGAATGAATATACCATTCGATCCCCTGTAGGAGTCGTAACTAGAATTCCAATTCCAGCACCTTCTTTGTTCCTGGCCCCATCAACAAATACTTCCCATCTTGGGGAATTTACAGAGCTTAGGATATCCTGAGGATCATCCTCTTCGAACCCGGGCAACCCTTGAATTTTAAAATCATCATTTAACGGAAAGTCCACAAGGAAATCAGCCAGGACTTGCGACTTTTGTGCAGTTTGTAACTCAAATAATATGTGAAACTGTTCGAGTTGCGCGTTCCATTTTGCTATCATTCCCACTTTTCCCACATTCTTCAGTAAAGATTCCAACGGAGCTTTGCTTGGTACCCGCACATAGTGTGTCAAAAAATACGTGCGTAATTTCTGGGTAGCAAAAACCACTGCTAAGATTAACTGTTCAATTTTCGTGTAATTTCTTTCTGTGAGGTTCAGAGTTTTACTGATGTAATATACGGGTTTTTCTACATTTGCATTTGTTCGCACCAATACCGCACTTACAACATCTTCTGTTGCGGCTATGTATAAGGCAAGCACCTTTTCAGCTTCTGGCTTTTGTAATGCGGGCAATGTGGCGAGATAAACTTTAATACTTGAAAAGGCTTGCTCACAAACGTCGTTTCATTCAAATTTATTCTTCTTTTTCAATGTGTCAAAAAAGGGCTTACATTTGTCCAATGATCTAGCTAAATCTTCCGAGTGCGGCCAAACAACCATTTAATTTCTGTACTTCTTTGACATTCCTCGGAGATGGTATATCAAAAATGGCCTGAATCTTTGCCGGATCAACTTCAATTCCTCTTTTGGTAACCAAGTACCCCAAAAATTTTCCTGACGTAACCCCAAAAATGCACGTATCGGGATTAACTTTCATTCTGAATTTTCACAAGGTTTCAAATATCTCTTTCAAATCTTGTAAATGACCCTTGGAAAATTTACTTTTTATCAACATGTCATCTACATAAACTTCGAGTGTGCGTCCTATCCATGGTTTAAAAATTGCGTCTACGATCCGTTGATAAGTTGCTCCTGCATTTCTCAGTCCAAATGGCATTCTGGTATAACAGTACCGTGCGGAGTGAAGAACACCGTGTTTTCTTGATCTTCTTCATCTAGAGCAATCTGATTATACCCTGATTGTCCATCATAAAGGATAAAACCTCATGACCTTCAACAGCGTCCACCAATTGATCGATGCTGGGAAGCGGATAACTATCTTTTGGACATGCCTTGTTTAAATTATTGAAGTATATGCAAATTCTTACTCCGCCATTCTTTTTTGGTACTATCACCATGTTTGAAATCCAAGTTGGATACCCAACCTCTCGAATGAATCCCGCATCCATAAGCTTTTTTAACTCTCTTTCAACTGGCAAATGATATTCAGGCGCAACTTTACGTATACGTTGCCGAAAAGGTGTAGCTTCTGGATGTATATGTAATTCATGTCGTACAATATTTGGATCGATGCCCGGTATGTCTTCCATCTTCCATGCAAAAATGTCCACAAAATGTTTTAGTAGCATAACCAAATTATACTCCCTTTTCGTTTCCATCAACGTTCCAATTTTTATCATCTTGGGAAGTTCTTCAGTTCCTATATTGATATTTTTGGTTTCTTCGATTGATGTAAAGGTGGGTTTGGGAGCTCCTAAAAGTTTAGGAGCCCCCTTTGATTGCTATGCTGGAAGAATACCTTCATCAACTTTTGGCATGCTTTCCTTTATTGTAATACTTTCATTTGCTTCATCTATTGCTTTATTTCCCGCAGTCTTAATCATATATTGGTTCAAGGCTTCTTCTTTAACCTTCATCTTGCGCTCTTTTTTCTTATTCTGTTGCTGCTGTTGTCGCTCTTTATTCATGCGGACTTCTGCTAGAATGCAAGATTTTGCTTCATTTTGATCTCCTTTTATCTCCATCTCTCCTTGCGGTGTTGGAAACCGCAAGTATTGGTGATACGTTGAAGTTACCCATTTCAATTGATGGACCCAGTGTCTACCAATGATGGCGTTGTACGGAGATGGAGCCTCCATTACTCTGAACTTAGTCAGAATACTTATCGGTCCAGCCGCAACATCAAGCAAAATTTCCCTTTTCGGTTTTGAAGCTGAACTGTTAAACCCGTAAACTGTATAACAAGATGGCGTTAGCTGATCATCTTTTAACCCCATCCTATGGAAGGTATCATAAAACAAAACATTAAGAGAGCTTCCCCCATCCGTAAGAATCTTCCTTACATTCCATCCAGATACTGGCAATGTAAGTACCAATGGATCATTGTGCATTTCAATCTCATGGTCAACCTCGTCCGTAGAAAAAGTTAGCGGGAATGCCATCCATTCTTCCCATACTTCAGTAACTCTTCCAGCAACCTTGAAAACTTCGTGACTGCGGACTCTTTTATGTAATCTTTTATCAATAGATGCACTCATGAACGATTGATCCGATTCAGAATAAGAGATCATACTAATAGTTTGATTATTTTGAGGAATATTTACAGCTTTTCCTTTATTAAGCCTTGGTGATGGGTCAGGTAATTGAATAAATTCTTTTAACTCCCCCGCATCAATCAACCTTTGTACTTGCATTATTAGATTCCGGCATCGGTTTGTGGAATGACCCCGATAGCAATGGTACTCGCAATAGTCCTTGGAGTTCTATGTGTGTTCGGGTTGTTGTTCTTTTGACCGCGGCCACTGAAAATCTTGTTTTATCTTTATTATACTTAAAATTTCTGAATAAGGAGTGTTGAGTTTAGTGAAAATTCGTTCTTCAAATTTTTGGATAAATTTTCTTCTTTCTTCTATCTTTGCTCTCTTTGATTCAATGTTTGGAGTTTTTCCCGCAAACCTCTTCCCAGATCCGGATGACGGCTCAATAGAATTGGATCTTTTTGCATTTCCTTTTTGTTGAGATATTATTCTCGGATATTGCCTTTGAATGTCCTGCAATCTTGCACATTTTTCAATGATATCTCTGAGATCTCCTTTACTTTTTGGATTTGTATTATAGATATCAACAAAGAGTTGACTTTCCTGATTGGCTATTCCCCACTTGTAACTATTGATAGTGACTTCTGGGGTTACATTCTCAATTGCTTGACAGATCGTCTGCCATCGATCTGTATAATCACGGATGGTTTCCTCTGTAGATGAGGCAAGTGAGTATAACTTGTCCATCCCCGCATCTGCCGGCCTGTTGTACATGTATGCTTCTAAGAATTTGCGGGTCAACTGTATGTAAGAATTCACCGACCCTTCTGGTAAATTGTCATACCACGCCAAAGCTATTCCTTTCAAACTCGATGGAAAATGCCGGCACATAACAACATCATCATGCTCCCATCGCGTCATGATGCGACTGTAATACTTCAAGTGGGTTGTTGGGTCTTTTGTCCCTCGTAGCATTCAAAAATGGGAATACTACATTCATGGGGCATTGATGCGTATGCCAGGTGCGGTGCCAATGGCGTTCGCCTAGCTTCTTTTAATACTTCTTCTAATCGTCCACCCTCTTTATTTTTTAAATTCTTTATTTCTTCCCGCATTTGCTCCATGTCCTCATAGCATTTTTGCCACCTATCATTTTGTAATCTTGAACCATCGAAATTCAATCTATCTGGTTCATTCCGCTGGCGTGCGGGGTCCACTACCATTAATCTTTGATCTTTATTGGCTCTCACTTTTCTTCCTGTGAGTCCACTGGAGCTTTCTTCTTGCCCCCGTGTTCTTGTTGTAAATGGTTACGCACCATGCTGGGCCTTTTCTATGAGTACTTGGTTTTCTCTGGTCAATAGTGCAATTTGTTCTGCACAAGTCTGTTGTACCTTGCGCATCTCGTCCATTTCTTCCATTAATTGTTGAATGTGATCAATACTATTTTGAGAATTTTCTTCAAATGAACGACTATTTGAGTGATCTTCAGAATTGTTTATGTGATCATTAATGGGTTGTTTCTCTTGTGACTCTCTCACCATTTCCCTTTGTTGAGGATCCCCTATTGCATTACTCCCCTGATATCCTGAATTGGCATCTTGATCTTCCATGTTTCTATGTGACACTGTCCTCATTTGTGTGGATCCTTTTGAGATGTTGTAATTTCTTCTAAGCTCAGTCTTATGTTGCTGTAGGGATTTCTTTACCAGTATTCTAAAAGAATCAGATAATAAATTATGTGTTTCAAGAGGTTTTATCATTCTCAATAAATTTGCAATACAATTTGATTGAAAGAAAATACTACACTTAGTTTTAACATATCAAACTCAAAACAAATAACTTTCTAGTTTATCATAGGTTTTGTAAGTTCATGTGGAAACAAATTAATACGAAACTCGAACATTCAATTGAAAACTTATTTCTCTGCTCCTTGCAGGAATCAAGAATTTTATTGAACGTAAAAAATCAAGAATTTGATAAACATAAATACTGCTTTGATGAAAATTTATGAGCTAAATTTTTAAACCAACAATTTGAAGAATATCCTTGGTAAATTTACATTTATGGAAGGTATTAAAATAAAGAATATGATCATAACGACCAAAATAATATATTCATCAACTGATTTATTTAGAGTAAAACCTTATATACAATTTTTCCATATGAATTTCAATCATTATACTTTAAAGAGAATAATTTTTAAACAGAACCCGAATCAAAATTTTAACAACGAAAATTTTGACAGGTAGAATAAATTCTTTACTACTTCCCTGTTTCTAGCACCAAATTGTGATTGCCAAAAATCTAGCATATTTGGATCACAACCAAAATCATTTACATCATAGTATAGCACGATATCTTATCATGAAATAAACTCCCATGATCATTTTAAACAATAAAAATTAATCAAACAACTTAAAATGAATTGACTTATACATTTAACGTGGTTCAACAGTCTGATTGTCTACATCCATGGGTAAAAAGATTTGTATTTCCATTTATTATACATCATCATAAGATATATCAAATTATTGATGTTAAATAAAATCATGAACATAATAATCATAGTATAACAGAAATTAAAATTTTACATAAGTTCATACCTAAACTCTTTGCTATCACTTCAATGTCTTCAGTCTAATTTCTCTCCCGATTTTTCAACCTATTTTCCTGTTTATGAGCTTGGTATTTATAGCCAATTTGATGGGTCCCACCCATTTACCTTTCCACCTATTTATTCTTATCCATTCTTGGTGTGATATGTAGTTCCGCAGAGCTTATTTGTTATTTCCGCAAGGCTTGATCGCTCTTCCCATAAGTTTTTGCATGCGTACTGCTTGTATTTAATTTTTCACTGGTTATCCCGCAGCTCTTCTACGGTCTTGTAGTTAAGTTATTGTTTTTGAATTGGGATGACTGTTGCGGTCTTATTTGAATCTTGGCATGTTTGACACGTAGCTCTTTAAGGTGAATCGTCATGCTTTAGTTCTTTTCCGCAGCTTGTAAAGACGACACGTGTTAATCATGCATTAATACTCATTATTACTCTTTACCGACTCATGTTTTTCTGCAACCTGCTGTCAGTCGAGTAGTTAAAGTTGTCTCTCTTGATCAGTGTACTTTACTTTCCCGCAACCTACGTGTTGGTTAGGCAGCAAGGCCATCTGTTTTGAGCAGTGTGCCTTACTTTCCCGCAACCCACGTGTTGGTTATGCATTAATGCTGTGAGGTTCAAACTTTATCGAGTTTGCAGCTGTCAATTCAATGCTTTAAAAGGCTTTGTTTCAGTGTTTCTCGTCTCATCGTAGCTCGTTACTTCTCCAATAGTTTTTGGACACGCGTACCTCAGAATTTTATTCTCTCACACATGGGTTCTTCGTTATGCCTTAAAATTCGAATTTGAGATGTACGAACCACTTTTGAAAGTCTTTTCAGAAGAGTGAACAAAATGATCGAAAGGTTCATATGTAGCTACTTGCAAATCCAATATCATAAATCTCCATCAAGGTTTGACTCTTCAACTCTTGACACCAATTCAGACAAATCACTCCAAAACCTATTCTCATTAGAGTTTATTCAAGGAAATCCCATCAAACTTTCACTTACGCCTTCTATCTTGCACAAGATACCACTTTTATTCCTCTTTTAATCAAAGCCGATCATACCATTAACTATTAACGAACTATCTAAAACTTGTCTCCCACTAATGAAAACACTATGCTGTGGAGGAAGTTAGGGATTCAATCCCCACCATAAACGATTGTATTCGTATTAAACTAATCGTATAAAAAATCCTCTGATGTTTAAGTTAGCTAAAGTTTTTCACATAAAATTATGTAGAAAAATTACATATCATTTAGGGTTTAGGTTCCCTATATTTATATGCTATGAACTTTTTTTCAGGGTTATAGAATTAGGCTAATAAAAATGGTACGAATGGTCAAGCCCAAAAAATGGTGTAGATGGCCAAGCCCACAAAATTTAACAAAAACTTTAGAAGGCAAAGAAAACTAGAACGGAAAAGTCCTCCACTCGGTTAGGCAACGGCCGCCTGAAATAGGCCTTGGGCAAAAGTACATCCTCATCTCAAATGGTTTTGATAACATTGGGTGCCAGAAAAATCATCGTTTAAGTTGAGATACCTTCCACCAGAAAAGCCGATTTATTTTACATAATTTATTTTTATTTGATCTTATAAGTAGTCACCAAACACCGGATGACTAAACATATAATCACCCAACACTCCACTAATCCTGTGATGATCACCAAACACTAATCAAATGATTGGGCGGTGATATACGATTATCCAATGATAACGATTGAAAAATATAAAGAAGAACCAACCCTGTTTTGCCATTCCCTTATCTTCACCACCCAATTAAAATTCGATTATACAAAAATGTGGACCTCACAAGTGCTCTTTATTGTACAATGAGAAGGACAACAAACAAAAATAAAAAAAGACTGACTTAGTTAGTGACACGCAAGAAACACCTATGAATCCGTAGTTACTATCCTCTCAAATCATCTCAATCTCAAAAAGTCTTCTTCTCAAAAAGCCAGTAAAGAGATCTAGAACAAACGTTAATTTTCCTGATGTAAACACGTGTCAACATTTACCTGGTCTAGCCGGCAAAATTCACTACTACCACATAGTACTAGTTTTAATAAAACAATAAAGCAGCTATCTCCTGAGTCGGGAATTCAGATATGCATGTGTGCGGATCAGATTTAAGTTTACTTCACGTGCTGAATCACTGTACTTAATCCATTCATTTTCTGTTCCTACCCTTTTACTAACGTAAATCCAGGATTGTCTTGCCAAATCATAATTCCAATTATTTTGATTAATTTGAATTCATTTCTTCTTTCGTTTTTCTTATATAAGTCCCTCAGTATCACAAGCTTCATCTTCCTTCCTTACTTTCTTTCTATATATCTCTCTTCATTTCTGTCTGAAAATTCATTTCTCTCCATTCATCTTCATCTCTCTCAAAAAACACAAAAGGATCAAAATCTTGGTTATTTTTATTTATTTTTCTTTGTTAAGAATTATGGAAATGATACCAGTTCTGAGCAGACTCAACGGATTTGAAGCTCGATTACAAAACCCATCTTTTATATCAAAAGTTCTTCATAATTTTACAGGAGGAATTGATGATATCTCTCAAATATCCAATTTTTGGACTTTGGGTGCTCTTATTATAGCTTTCTTGGCAACTTTCACAAAATTTAAAATTATAATTTTCAGATTATACAAAATTAGTAGAAAATTACTAATAATCTCATCATCGCAACCATCTTCTCTTCAACAACCATCTATTTCATCTCAATCAGACGGTGATGATGATGAAACATGTTCATCATCAGGATCATCAATATCATCTCTATCAGATTTTGACTCAGAAGAAGAAGAATACAGAATACATGATGATCCAGATGATTTCAGAGTGGCAGGCTCAAGTAATTATGAAGAAGAACGAGGTCATTCATTTACTTGGTCAGATTTTGCTAATAGAGGTAAAAATGTGGTTAAGTCATGGCCAGAAGGATTAAATTTAGGATTAGGATTAGGATTAGGATTAGACAACTCATCTTGTAGTAGTCTTGTTTCAATGTTGGATTACGGTAAAAACAGCAACAACAGCGGTAATTTCGGGACAAGTTCTTATTTTTTTGGTCAGTCAATGTTGTCTCCTGCAGTAATTGTTTCAGCTGGGTTAATTGAAAACAGTAAAAATGCTGCGTTAAAAGTTTGGGATACGCGAGTAGGACGTCATATACCTGATATTATTGCTGAATGGCAGCCATGTTGGAAAAGAGTTTTGAGCAATGGGTGCCTAAATAATAATTCCATGGATGTGATAAGAGATTTACGCAATGTCAGAGCTCCGGTAACGGACAACCAGAGTATCACACAGTGGATTAATTTTGATGAATCCGTCATTGTCGACGGAGATTGTCATGACATTGGTAATTATTTGGCCGGGACTAATGATTCTGTTGTATCGAGATGCTTATCCGCTTATTTTACCCTCTGAGCAAGTGAAGGAGCAGAAACCAAAGTAAATTATTTCATTCAAGGAAATACATTATTTTTCTTGTGCAAATGTAAATATACCATTGCCTATTTTATTTAATAAATTTTGTTTTCTAATAAATATTTAATATCTCATTTTATTTTATTATGGTTAGCTTTTTTTTCTTCATGGGGATGATTGAATTGTTCTTCTTTGGATGTGAAGTGTACACCAAGAAGTTATAGGTCATTTATTTTGTACAATGAGTACTCAACATAATTTTGAAAATCCAGAAATATGATTTCGTGTTTTAGTTCTTAAATTAACAATGATCCTTACCAACAAATAAGGATTAATCATCCTAATTAAGCTTACTTTTCAAAACTGCTATTGGAGGTACTACTAACTTGTTCCGGGGTTTACCGATCCATAAGTAAGAGATGTTTTGTGTCTTATGAACTTTGGTACACCCATAATTAGCAGCCATGTTTACATCATTTTCCCTCTTAAATCTGACTCGTCTGGATTTAATTAAAATTAATTTTTTGGATCTGATTTAATATGTTTGTTTTTTGAGTTAGACATGACTCAACTGATTTGAAGATATGTTAGTCAGTGATTTAGATGTACGAATCATGGATATTTTATCCCCTGATTCAAACATAAATTAGGGATTAGATTAATCAAGTAGCGAGTCAGATCTGACTCAAACTAAAATATAAGTGATCTAATATTATCTCGTACAAAATCAGGTGTTGAACCAGATCATCCAGAGTCAACAAAAAAAACTTTAGCCCTTTCTAAGAAACTATCAGGGTGGAATAAGTAAAAACTAACCTACATGACTAGAATTTTAACACGAGGGATATGATAGTATGATGTCCTACATTACGCGGCAGCTGAAAGTCATATTTTTATTAACCCAAAAGGTGTGCATAAATATGATGTTGTTAGGAAGGAGCTTATGGAAGTTATTTCTTCTATTATTGGCGTAGGTATTCAAATCATTTTAGTTATTTATTAAAACAGATTAAACGTATCTAATTAGTCAAATTAGTAACGTATCAATGTCTTCTATGTCGTGTAAACAAGTTTAGAAGTTGTTTTGTTCTTTAATTTTGTTTTTGTGTTAACCCCACCATAAATTCTAATTGTTTATTTATCATTATTTCAATATGATGATGATTAACATGTGAAAATGAGTTGTGAAATCAAAAAGAGTGTAGTCTAAGACTTTAGTATTCGTCTTCTCTTGATATGATTATGAGCTTTTACCCCAAGATTGGTCAAAATTTAACCAAAAGTCATACAATAACTGGATCCAACTCTGAAATCTGAACAAAATATATCCAGTAAATGGAGTTTTGGAATCATTCTTAAACGTAAGATTGTGGAAAATAACATTTTATCGTACAAATTTAAGAGAGAAAATAACAACTGAAATTTCAATAGTAAAATACTCCCTTTGCTTATTAAAAATTAAGCTAACCAGTTATAAAGTTAGAAAGTGAAAGCTCATAGATAAAAATATATGAGTCCATCTATGACGCACTCGACAACATATATAACAACACAATAAACATGTAAAATCATTGGATTTCACACCTATTTATAGGCAGATATATAATAACAAATTTAAAATGCATGCTAAGTGTGTACTCAAGTTCCTAGTAGAACCATTAAAAAACTGGAAAAACCTTTACATAAATAATGTTTCCGAAATTAACTTAGAGGGTCAAAAACTCTTGTACTTGACCGAATGCAGTTCTAGATTTCTCCAGCGAACAAGAACTATTGATCTGGAACATTCAAAAATTAAGAAAAAAAGAAAAAGGAAAAAAAAAGGGGGGATTGTGAGTGGAGAGTTGGTATTAGTTTGTACCTACTAATGCTGCAGTTAAATTTTTATTTTTAGAATCTACTCCCTGCTCCCTACTACAGTATAAAGGTATTATTAATTTAAAAGTTAAATAAAAATTTAGATTTTATAAATATCCATCGCCTTTCCTATTTTATTCATTATTCTATTATATTAGAAATATTAAATTAATTATGAGGATTTTTAAATATCATAAATAAGAATATATGTAGAAAAAACAGTTATAGAATTAAAAATTTATCTATCTAATAGGATTATAAAATTTTTACAATCCTCCTTTATAATAGGGACCGAGGGAATTATCTCTTTTGATGGGGATGGGATTTGACAAGGCACGAGCCAATAATACTACTACAGTGGAATGATTTTGTCTTAAATTAACACACAAGCTAACAAGAATTATGGGGTAGCTTTCATTAATCAAAATGATGATTTAGGTACAATACTATAATTAAGTGTGCCGCCGTGCCGGTGTCTGTATATTAGCTGCCAACCAGTCAACCAGACAAACTTTTAGCATGATAAACATCACAAACTGCCTCCTACTCCATGATTGATCATCTAGACCATCCAATTATATTTTACTACCACGAAAACATTAATTATATGGTCCTAGATTTGAGTTTGTCTTTAGATTATACTTTGAGATTTGTATGATATAGATCCCATTAACATTTCACACCTCTGTCAGCTAGACGTGTTTGTAGAACTGGAACCCATTTTAGATCCCACTAATCCTCGTTTTGGTTGTGTTTTAGCTGGATAATAATACTCCCTCCGTCCCACAAAAAAGGAGCCATTTCCTTTTTATTTTTGTCCCAAAATAAGTGACCTTTTATAATTTATGACATGGAGTGCATTCATAGCCTTTTCCGATTGAGCTCTCCAAACAATCTGAACAGTTTTGTTGTTTTCAAATTTTCTTTCCTTTCCTTTTCTTTTGAATACAACATAGACTATTGGTTTGCAGTTTTTTCTCACCGATGCCATCGACTTCCAAAAGGCAGGAAAGCAAAATGGGGTAATGCATCATCATTATATATATGTACAGTCATACAAACAGACTGATTGCTTTGATTATACCCTAAGTTTATTAAAAACACATTTCATTTCCTCTTCTTTTGCTGATCTTCCGGTGGTCTTGCAAGTACAACAGGAGCAGCTGGAATGCTGTACCACCACTCTCTCAATCTCCTCTTCCATCCCTCGGTGCTGGGTTTCCTAAGTGGAGAATATCTAGTATTTGATTCCAAAACTACCAGTAGGAATATGTACTTGCTGGGTATCAAGGCCAATGTTAACGCTGTGAGAACTAATGTCAATGCAAGGTTGTCACTGGCCTGCACGCCGGTAAACATATTATTGTGACTGCAGATAATTGGGTGATAACAGGATAAACAGTAAAAAAGCAGGATACGGTATACTAAGAAAAAGGAGAAAAAAAGACTTCACGAGACCTGGGGTGAGACAGATAAGAACAAGGCTCTCAACTTGAGGAGAGAAATGTTTCCGTCCTGGATGAACGCTTCGACTTGGGAGATCGCATTCTGAACCGCTAAAAGCTGTCCCATCGTGTTCATTGATGGAGGGGCAGTTACCTTGACCTCATCAGCAGGCCTCCCTTGATTAGACCAACGTGTAAGCAACATAAAGATTGCGATAAAGAGAAGCAGTAGAGCAAATACATAAGGCAGCCATCCCCTATATCAAATCATATAGTAAGCACACCAAAGCATTGTATATACATTACATCAACTGTGTAGATACTAAATACTAAAAAATGTATTGCTGTTGGATCCAAAATAGAAGCTAGGCATGCTTAAAATCACCCTTCAATGGCAAAGCTGAAGCTGACGCTCATTGAGGTATTAAGATAAGTAGTCATCGCATTGATTTATGGGCTAAAATATGATGAATTTAATTTTCATACTTCGTCCTTTAGTTATTCGCAGGATTCATAGCGAAGAAGCTAAATAACCATCAAAACAACTAGTTTCACAGAAAATGTATCTTTACCGGCAAACGACGAAAGTTAACAGAGAGCAAAATGCGAAAGACTGCATTGAGTCATTCCAGGATGTCAGGAAATTAAGATACTTCCCCAGTTCCAATACAGGAAAGAGTAGCTCCTGCAAACCAAAGACACAACAAAAATGCTGCAGTGACCCTGTATTTCTTAAAATTCAAGATTAAACAACTCACTTCTCGCATTAAATAGATGTCAAATAACCCTCACAAGAAATAACTTATATTCAAAAGAATACCAACTCTAATAACTCTTTTCCAACATGACAGTCACATTTATCCTGGAAGACACAAATTTCTACAACGTATGTCATAAACATCTGTTTATTATAAAATTTTAAAAGTTTTTGACAAGCAAATGATTATGACCATGTAGTGTATGAAAAGCAAGAAAAAAATTAACATATCATTTTGACATGACTAAATACAGTACCTTCATTACAGCCAGATTGATATCAAGACCCTCTACTTTAACTCCATCAACTGTCGCTTGTGCCAGTTCCACCTTCTTAAAACTATTTCTGGAGTCACTAACAGCTCGTTCTGAAGGTGTCATCTCCCCTACAACTATCTCACCCACAAACAGTCTTGGTTTATCAGGAACTGCTGCTCCAAATACGCAGTTCGACACCATAGTCAAAGCTGATATGGAATGTGCTGTGTTTTCAGCATTCAAGTGATTTTCCATATCCAGTTCCTGTGATGTTGACATTGTAGTGGCAAGTGTTTCAAGTATTAAGGACCTCCAGGAAGTCGATCACATTGATTGAACATAAGAAGTGTCTCGGTGCAAACAGACTTTGCAGTGGTTATTTCTAGAACAGCTTGTATCCACAGGATTCCAATGACAGCTTTCAGAATTATCTCATCTCGATCAACTCCCTCTATGTTGAACTTTCGGATGAATTTATGGGCATACAAGATCTCTCGGACAACTGCTAACCAATAGTCACGACAGCAATGACCATTCAGCTCTGGGAACTCCATTACAATTGGCTCCGGTCTATAAGAGCAAACCCCCAAAAAAGGTTGATACTGAAAGAACTCAGTGAAATTTTTGAAGAAATCAGCAACCGGAGAGAGATAACCAAACACACCAAAGAACACAGATTATACTTACAAGGAAACGGATTTATACATGTCTCCCTTGTCAAAAAGACGTGCGCCCCAGGGTCCTGTTAATTCAGGTTTAACAACCTGTTTTAAATCTTCTGATAATTCATAAGTTTTAACCTTTTCAAATGACACCATTGTATGAGCCTCAAAGTAAAGTGCATAATCTGTCAGAGTTAATCTGCCTGCAACAACATAGAAAAGTAAACTTTGGAACTTAGACATCAAGAGAGTATACATAATGGTAATATTCAAATAATACACGATGGACACTTTATATAGGTCAACACTGTAAGTTTCCTGTCTTCTCATCATAAATTTTAAATCTACAAAGACCATAAAATTACTTAGCAACCCACCAGGCCAAGTAGAACCACCAAAATGTTCGAGAACTGGTTGGGTAGTTACAGTGCCATCTAATTCAAGGATCCGTTCCTCTCTCGGAGAACAGAGGAGAGAAAGATGAGATGATTCTGTCTAAGTCTTCATTTTTTCTTATCGCTCTGCAAAGGATGAAAGGTTCAGCTTTAAGAACAAAACTACCAAAGTAGTGACTTTGCATCATTGCAAAACATTCATACCAGATAGAAATTTTAAACTTAACTTCAGCAAAATAATAAATTCAAGATATCACCCATTGAAGAAACTACGCAGAAGAGAACAAAGGGATTGAGTTTAAAATGAGCCAAGAAGTAGTTTTGCCATCAAGAGTCATGAAAGTGGATCTCTATACAAGTACCAATCAATATACAAAACCTTTAACCTAAAAGTGAAACTAGCATACAAAAGTCTGATAATGAGAATGCAATTTAAAAGTGACCAGAGCAACGAACCCTATTCCTGCTATCTCTCTCTCCCTCCTCTTGTGCCTCAGGGATAATTATTTTCCAATGTAAAGAAAGAAACATTTCTCTAAGAATTGTAAATCACACCGATGATATGCAGACTATACATTTGACATAACTCAACTGGTTGGTTTATGAGATTCCAAGGAGGTGCAAACGACTGCCGCAAAACTAACAGGTAACATTATTCTCATAACTGGTATTTACTATACCACAACAAAGCTAGATAATTGCATTGACAATATTGACCGTTACTTGATTCCAGACACATATTAACAAGAAAGAACAGAAGAGCTACCTCTCTAATGCCTCTACGTACTTCTCATAAACTGAGAAGCAAAGCCGACCTCCAGTTGATGTTGTAAGTAAGTCAAATAGATTCTCACAGGTAATAACATCAGATATGGTTGGAACTGACGGTGTTATTCGAGAGAAAGCCTCTCTTCCCACTGTGCACTCCTCATCTACCTGCCATCAACAGAGGGTGATAGTCTGTTAAACCATTCGCGAACAATTAAAAACTTTAGAACTTGAATTCTTCAGTAAAAATAAAATTTAGAATCTTGCAGAAAGAAAATGTGCGCCACACATTCTCGAGTACAATGTCATCAAATGACCCTTACATTTATTGAAGGTTGAGATGTAGCAGCAGGAGCTTCCCATGCTAACATCATGTCATAAGTCAAACGCTGAAATTTCTTATCCCCAAGATGACCATTATTCACTTGTGTAGACAGAGAAAGAGTCTGGAAGCAACAATACTCTAAAAAGTTCCTTGCTCAACAAGATGGATGCTTTACAGAATCCGAAGCTCCAGCATCAAAACATTCTTGCAACTCATCCAGGGATTTGTCAAGGAGTCTGCATCATTCTTTTACAGTTTAGTTATCCATCTTAAACCAAAAGCTACTATTGAAGATAGGCTATACCACTACTATTGATGAATGCTATACCGCTAGTTAAATCAGTAATCATAATGGATCTCGCTAGGCACTATGGTTTGATAACACTAAGAAGTAGGAGCCTAAGAATTATGGGATAAAACTATGCCAGTATACTACTACTAAAAGATTCAAAATTTGACAGGAAAGATGATACCTTGAGCAGCGACGAACAATCAAATTCGCTTTGGAAGACAATTCAGGCAACCAATTCTTCCTAGAGGATGGTGATTTACTCATCTCTTCAAAATCTTCATCAAATGAATTCCTATTACCCAGAATCCAGCTGAATGCTCCTTCTTTAACAAGGGTTCCCAACATATTTGTACTTCTCCAACTACCACAGTCATCAAGTATTAATTACTCCAATCAAGCTCAAAATTTCCCTTATAACATACTCGAATCAATCCTCCTACATTAAAAACAAGTACATAACTCATTAATTAAATCATCCACACTAAATCCAAACAATAGCATCGAATCAATTTCAATGAAAGGAAAGGTTTTTCTGAATCATTTTCATCTTAAAATTAAAACCAGACCCAAAATCAGGAAATGCGTCCAGTACACAAAATTTGTAATTTCAAAACTGTAACAAAACAAAAAGCTCTTAAATTTAAAACCCGCCTAAGTTAATCTGGATCGTTTAAAACATATTCTGAATAGGTGAATTAGACCTACCTAACTTATAATTAACAAAGAAGGTGATGATGGGATGAGGGTAGTTTAGTGATTAAATGATTCAACGCGTTGAGAAGAAGATCATGATCATCCATGATTTTGTAGATAATAACCAAGAAGAGGAAGAAGGGGAAAGCAATGATTCGAAGAAGATAGAAATGAATGACGCAAATAAGGGGGGAAAAGTGGGAAAATTCTGTTTGATACAATTAATTAGCACTTAAAGATTGTGTTCGGTGGCTCGGGAAGGAAAGGGGACGGGAAATCTCACATTCGTATGTCCCCAACAACTTTTGCATTTATTAGCAGGGGAAATGCTATCCATCCATCCCTCCTCCCTTTTCTTTTCTTTTTTTTTAATCCATCCGTCCCATTTATGTGCTAATCGTTAAGGCTCCGCGATCCTTAGGCCTCCTTAAGAGCAACCACATTTATTGAATTAAAAGACGGATTAAATCCAAATTCGATCTTTAGTTGTCCAAAATAAAACGTAGTGGGGCGAATATATATATTATTTGGTCCGGATTTGTTATTGTTGGGGATCAAATTTGACCAAACCTAAATATATGGAGCGTTAATCTAGACCTGCGCCCCTTGCTAAACGTTAATCTAGACCTTCGTCTGGAACTAGACGTTTATCTAGACGCGCATTTCATCAGACAGGCGTAAACCAGAAGTCCACCCCATCAGGCATTCACTTAAGAGGGCGCCCCATCAGGCGTAACGCCAGAAGCACGCCTGGTAACAAGCGTTCGGCTGGAATAACGCCTGTGTTGGGCGTTCGGCTGGATTAACGCCTGTAGTGGGCGTGCGCGTAGAAGGACGCCTGTGTATGGGGCGTTATTCTAAGCGAACGCATGTGTGGGGTGTTATTCTAAGCGAGCGCCTGTATGGAGCGTGATTCTAAGCGAGCGCCTATGTTCTGGACGTGCATCTAAGGTGCCTTCTAAGCGTAAGGTTAGATCAACACTTGTGTGGAATCTTGTTTTCCAACATTATGTGATATATGTGAACTATCAGGAACAAAATCAAAATGAAGGATTAGAAAATCAGTGACAACCTAGATTGAGACTAAAGTTAATCCCCATTATAAATGCAACAAACACTAGATCATAAGAGCAATGAACTGGATACTCACCAGCGTCAGATTAAAAAACTTAAGCGTGCTCCTAGAGTAACGTTTTATTTAAAAAAAACTTAATAAATTGACCGGGCGTGTTACTAGGATAACGCCTCATCAGGCGTTTGACTAAACACACGCCTGTCATCTGGGCGTTACGTTAAGCATGTGTCTATCATCAGATGTTAGTTTGGGTAAATTCTGATACCAAGCGTTCATTTTGCTTCCGCTCCAACCAAGAGTTATCTTACGCTAACACCCGTATAACACAATTTCATCAGATGCATATCTACGTGTGCGCCCAAAGACAGGCGTTATGTTAGTGTAACAGGCGATCAAATTACCACTGCGTTTCGAGCGGAGTAAAGAGCAAATTTTTTACTCTTTGGTCGTTTGGTATAGCCGTATGACTGTGGTTGCTCTAATCCAAGTCTTGTATACATGGGAAAATTGGCTGGTTTGCCAATGCCAGGTGGCAGGCCTTACTGAGTTATGGGGTAGCTTTTCCGAGTCAGGCCTTACTGAGTCAGTTCCAGATGAGGTTGCGGTTTAGTTTGTTTCCCTGTTATATTCAATTTTTCTTTCTTTTGGTTTGTTTCTCTTTTATTATTACTTGTCCTCCAAGTAACTGTACGCAATTCAGTCCTATTAATATCAGTTTTTTCTTTTTTGGTTATCAAAGTTGAAAACCCAAGTATTCATCGATGTATCTAGAATATTATCGAACGAGCACACTAGCCAACTGCCAAGGAAGCGCCAAAAAGTATGAGATGATGAGGGTGAAGCTGAAGAAGAACAAGAGGATGATGAGAAAGGCGACGGAGACAAAGAGGAGATATATTAGGACTGATTACCAAAAATCTTGCGTCTTTGGATCACAACCAATAAAAATTGAAACATAGTAAAGTTTGATATCTTATAATAAAATCAACTCATATTAACACTTATAATATGATCAATCAGAATAAGAAAATAATTGACTCAAACATTTAACATGGTACGACAATTAAATTTTCTATATCCACGGGTGATAAAGATTTGTATCATTTTTATTATCCATCATCGTAAGTTACAGAAAAATGATATGCTATAAAATTGTAATCATATTAATCAAAAAAAAAAACAATTAAACTAAAAATTTACACAAGTCTCATACCTAAACTCTTTACTCTGATTTTATGCCGTATGCCCAATTTTTCTCCAGATTTTTCCCAGTCCCTCTTCATGTTTATGGGCTTGGTATTTATAGTCAATTTGATGGGTCCCCCCAATTTTCTTTTCCATCTATTTGTTCTTAACCGTCCTCTGGGATGAAGTGTAATCCCGCAAGACTTAACATGCGGGATGCTCATTTCCCTTAGTTTCTCACTTAACGTCCCGCAACTCTTCTGCGGACTTGTATTCAAGTTGTTGTTTTTGGATTTGGAAGAACGTAGCGATCTTATTAGAATTATAGCATGTCTGACACGTGGCCCTTGAAAGTGACTTGTCATGCTTTAGTTCTTTTTGTTCCGCAACCTATAAAGTTGTACGTGTCTCTCATGCACCGATGCTCATCATTTTCCTTTATTATGTCAGCTTTCCCGCAACTTAGGTGTCAGTTAGGCAGCAAGGCTATTTGTTTCGAGCAGTGTTTCGTGCTTTCCCGCAACCCACGCGTCGGTCATGCAACGATGCTTTCAGTTTCTAATCTTATCGAATTTTCAGATGTCTGTTTCAGTACTTCCCAAAGGGTTTTGTTTCAGTGTTTCTCATCTCATCATAATTCGTTACTTCTCCAATAGTTTTTGTACACGTGTAGTTTGAAATTTACTCCCTCACAATTTGCCCCCTTTTTTCTTTTGAATTTTGACACATGGAAAAAATTTAGAAAAGGAAAAATAATTATTATCCTTTCGATTTTACTCCTGCATTAACTTCTCTTTCTGCGGTTATCTTTTTCTGATTTTTACGCCAGCAGTTACTCCTTTCTCCACGTTTCTGCCAGTTAGCGGTTTCGAGATAACTAAATTTCTGATAAAGTTTCTCTCTCTTTCAGTTTTCGACGGTTCGTCAATTTCAGTGTTCTCTTATTTAATATTAGTTATACCTCATTCCATTCTTTATTTCCTTTGTCTTCTTCTTCTTAAAGTTTTTGTACTTTTCATTCTTCTGAGCTTTTCAAAGATTCTTCGGTGTATTTTTATCCTCCTAACTTTTGTGATCAACAACTTTTGCATCGGGATCAAATTTTCTGTTTATTCAATGATCAGATTTTCTTCTGTCTTTTGCTTCATTACAGGTAATCTTCTTAACTTTTTCCTTAATGTATCTGTTCATCTTTTTAACTGATTTTTTTTTGTTAGAGTAATCAGTGATGATGATAAGGTTGATGATGTTCTTATTTATCGATTTATTGTTTGTTGGAGTGAATGGTAATATTGATGACGATGATGATGATGATGCTTTTGTTTATCTGTTTATTGAATGTTGATAATGATGATATTTTAGTTTTGATGTGTGGTTGTTCTATCATGATCTTTTCTTTCCCTTTATCAGAAAACTATTGGATGGTTCGTATTTTGATTTAATGAACATCTTGTTGTTCTTCTGCTTTGTGATTTTCCTGTTTTGCTTTTGCTTTTAATCATGGTATGCTTATTTTTTCTTGTTTTCCTGTGTAGATAAAAATTTATCATGGCTGGGGAGAATGATGGTAGAGTTACTGGTGATGCTTCTCATCAGGATGATCGTTCTTTAACTAGGAAGTCATCCTGCTATACTGTATAGAAGAAGAAAGGAGTGGATGAATCTGGTAGTTCAAGAGGTCATCCTTCTAATTTAACAAAGTCCGCAAACGTTCCTGTTGCGGCCAGCAATCCAGCTTCTAAGAATAAATGGTCACACGAAAGCTTGAGCTTTAGGTCGGTGAACCTTGAAGAATTTAAAAGGAAGCACAGTCTTCAGCGATTCAAGGTTTCCTTCTATGATCAAGAAGAAGACAAAATTTTATTGGAGATGATAGAAGGGTTTAAGTATAGCAACAAGAAGCTTTTAATTCCTGTGGGAGCATTGGATGCAGGCTTACAGCTTCCTTTGTACCAGAGTGAGAGTACTTTTCAATTTGAGGTCTCGCAAGCCGCAGCAAATCCCTGTATGGTTTAGCCCGAGCCGTTACTCAATATAACGGGAATTGGTGGCGTGTGTTGGATGAATGCAGCATGCGAAGCCAAGGAAAAACTAACTTCACTTGTTACGTTCCTGATCCTGCGGAACGTAAACATTACACAGTAGAAAACTTCCATGCTACATATGCGGACAACATAGCTGTGAAAAACTATAAAAGATGGAGTGTTGGTCCGGGCCGCAAAGGTGGTGAAGGATTTCATTTGCTGTCGGAGATTGATAACTCCAAGTTGAAATTTATTCCTGGGACGCAGGTTCCTTTAAAGGAAAAAATCCGTGAAGATCATGATTTTAAATGGTACCGCACTCCTATGGTCATTGAAGGTTCGTAGATCTTCGGTTTGTCCAAGATAGCGTGGTTTATATTCTTCTATCACGTTTTGATAATTACTGTGCTTGATAGTTGAATTTTATTGGTTTCAATTTTCCGCTTATCACTGTGGTACGTAAAATTCTCTATCCTGTTATATCATGCTTTAAGCATTTTTTAATTAATTTCTTTTTTCTTTCTATAGCCGCAAGTTGATGAAGCCGCAAAAGGTGACGTGGGAGTCAAGCGCAAAGCCGCAACTCCCGCAGAAAAGGTATTGTTTTAACCTAATGAATTCTAATAATCCTTATGAATTTTATTTAATGAATTCTCGCGGTATATTGACAGGGTCAGAAGAAAGCTAAGAGTACTCCCCGGTCTTCTACTGACAGGGAGGAAAAAGAAATTCGAGACTCTCTCCCTCATCGACCAATTTTGAGAGGTGAGGGCAGCTCTGCTCCGGAAAGACATGAAGAAGAGCAGAACATACCACTGCAATTAACAAATTTTGAATATGCATATCAAACTGTTGCCATGGCGGAAACTACAGATGTTGCGGTCAATTTTTCGCATCAAACCGTTGTTCCTGATTCTTCTTTTCTTTCTCAACTCTCTCCCATATTTTTTGATGAGCCAATTGAAGCTGCGACAAGTAAAGACGATTCAACTGATAAAGAGGATCGTCTCATTCAAGGTGTTCCTGAAAATGCTTCAGTAAAAGAGGATGTGTGTGCACATGCTGCGGTAGCAGATGAGTCTATGGATATTAGAGCAGCGGGTGGTATGCCCGTAAACACTATGGTAGAAACTGGTCTTACCATAGTTAACGTCGTAAGTGTGGCTGTTGCTGATGCAGTGCAGTCAAATAAAGAGATCCCGCAAAAGAATAAAGGCAAAGGAATCGTGGAAGATTCAAATCTCTTGGCTAAAGAAGAAGAATCCTTCTGTTGGTTCATGTCAAAGGAACTTCTATCGGTCCCAAGTGATTCCTTACCGGTGGAAGCGGATAGTCCTAAGGTCTCATATTTGCGAGAATGCATGCGGTCTGCACCGTATGACATGGTGAAAGACGCCTGGCTAAGGGGCCAAGGTCAACCTGTCGATCCCACCTTCTTTCTAAGTCAACCTTCTTCTCTTGCATAGACAATTGCACTCGTGGATGGAGAAGTATATTCTTTCCCGCAACAGGCTCTTTCTGCAGGTATTCTTATTGTCTTTATATCCTTTGATTTCTCCTTATTTTTACTTTTATCTATAACTTTAATTCTGTAAATTACAGCTTGCACGGGGTCAAAACGCCGTACATACATCGTATAAATTCTTCAAGGCGTGGTCCACGATGATGGAGTCTCAATTTAGGACTGTATAAGATGAAGCTATGAGTTTGAAAGCGAGAAAATGATGCGCTTCGTCAGCAATTGCTTGATCTTCAGAATCAAGGTTTTATACTTTCCTCTCGTTATTTTTTCTTATTTTATTTTACTTGTTTCTGAATTACTTTATGGGATCATCGGGGGATTCATAACTTATATCTAGGATGCGGCGTAGAAATATGCAGTTGAGAAATCATGTAGTGAGAGTTAACAATGAGAATATGGAGATCAAGACAAGATTTAACGACCTTGTCGATAGTCATGATTTGGTCACACTGAAGTTTGATGAATTAGAATCGAAGCATCAACTTTTATTTGGGGAGAAAATCCGCAATAATGTGGAGTTTGATGTTATTTTATCGTGGACTAAAGATTGCGTTCTTGAGGCACGGGCACGATCTGATAGATTGGAAGAAGAGAACCGCAAACTTTGTGTAGAACGTCAGAATATCCTTGCGGGATTTTCTCGTTCAGGATCGTATCACAATTCTCAGTTTTTTTCGTACATAGCTCAGCTCATTAAAGACAGAGATAACTCAGTTTCAGAAGCTCATGCTAAAGGAAAAGCCATTGGGGATGCTCAAGTTAAAATCCGTAATTTATCTGATTCCGTACTTCATCGTGAGAGCGACATTTTCCGTTTGCATAATGAAGTAAAAAGGTGTACGTCTAAATTGAATCAATTGCAGAATAATGAAGAAGAGTTAAATCAGTGTCGCCAAAATCTTCAACAACTCACTGCTAATTATAATAAGCTTTCGGGAGAATATGATTTTCTTGATGTTACAAAATATGCAGTGGCCTTCGAATTAGCGGAGTTCGAATCCCTCACAAGAGGTATCCTATTTTACCGCATATTTGAAGTTTAATATTATTCCCGCATTCATTAACCTGTTGCTTTTTGTTTCAGTTTTTGAAGAAAAGTTTAAAAATGCAGCCTCAAGAGCTGCGTAATGTCACAGCCCACCCATTTTCCCACATATTGGGTTGGCCCATGACAAGAGTCTAGGTCCATTAGAAGAACCTAGAAGATTAAGGAAGTCCACAACATACTAGAATGTTCTTGTATATATAATATTTTATTGTATATTCATGATAGTGGTAGAATACTCTAGAAGATGATGATTCTAGAACATATTCTAGAATCCTCTATAGCACACTATATAAGGGGAGAGCTCATTTGCTCAAATCATCCACCAACAAGCTCTTAAACAATTGTAACATTCTCTCTCTTATAATCAAATACTCTCTCCCACTTAAAATCTCTAAGGCTCCAATTCTCTTGTGTTCTTTTAGGCTTACTTTAAGAGTTCAAGTGCCGAACAGTCTAGTCCAAAATCTTAGCCCGTGACATTAGGTATCAGAGCGAAGCTTAAGACTCAAGAATGGCTGACGTTAATAGCAACAACACCATGGAGAAAGGTCTCGATGGCCAGGCCAAGAAAAGGGGCAAGTCCAAGGACACGCAAACAAGTCTTGAGGCAAGAATGGTACGTATGGAAAAGCGAGTAAGCGATTTCCTTATACGCGCCGAAGAAGAGTTTCTAACGAAGGAAACTCTTTAAGGGTGGAAAGATACCTTCGAGGAGGCCATAAGCAAGGCGGTGGACAGTATCAAGATGAACGCAGAAGCTCGAATCCAAGATGCGGTGGAGGATGCCGTGGAGGAGGTGAAGGACAAATTGATGTCAGTTGAGCAAGAGATAGAGGCGGCGAAAGGAGAATTGGTATTGTGCAAAAGGGCTGCCATAAACCAAGCCATGCAGGAGGGGCCAAGCAGACTCTCAAGAGAGGATGCTCCCAATCCAACACCGTGTAATGGGAAAAGAGACGCGAAGGAGATTGATACTTTCATATGGAGTTGCGAAAGGTATTTTGAACATCTGGAGATGAAGGATGATCCAAGGAAGATAAAAAGAGCCACAGTGTTTCTCAGGGAGAACGCTTTGGCATGGTAGAGACTTCGAAGCTAGGAAATTCAGCAAGGTATGGCTACTATCACTACTTGTTCAGATTTTAAATCCGATCTTAAGAAATACTTCTACCCGGAGAATGCGGCTTATGAAGCAAGAGGGAAGTTGAAGTATCTTCGTCAAACGGGTACAACCAAAGAGTATACCGAGACGTATACAAACTTGCTGCTAGAGATACCCAATCTATCTGAAGAAGATAAGCTCTTCAACTTCCTGTGCGGAGCAAAGCCATGGGGAAAGCAAGATCTAGATTGTCGTCGCGTTCAAACTCTGACCGAAGCAATAGCCGTAGCCGAGACCCTGATCGAAAGGCCAAGCTTTGAAGAAAGAACGAAGACTTCAAGGAGTACAAGCTCCGAAGAAAGAAGAACTTCGAGGGGCCACCATGCCAAAGGTGGGGAAGCAAGAGAAGATAGAGACAAGCATGCCCCAAAGAAGTATCTTTCGTGGAAGGACAAAGCGTCCGAGCACAAAGACAAAGGTAAGCTCTCCTTCTCTTGCTTCTTATGCGAAGGGGATCACAAAGTCCGCTATTGCTCAAAGAAGGGTAATCTTACATCGTTGATGGAGGATAGTGGATCCGAAGAGGAACGAGACTCCGTGGTGAGTTCGCTCCGAAAGCTAAACAGTGTCCAAGCTAAGACGGAGAAGTCTAAAAGCAAGGACAAGATGCTTATGTTCGTAAATGACCAAGTGAATGGGAAAACCTCTTAGTAGATACAGGTGCTACGCACAACTTCTTGTCGAAGAAGGAAGCATTGCGACTAGGCATGAAGTTTGCTAAAGGAGGAGGCACCGTGAAGGCAGTGAACTCGGATGCAAAGCCACTAGAAGGCGTGGCGCGAGGTGTAGAAATGCATCTCGACCAGTGGGCTGGACCGGTTGACTTCTCGGTGATCCCCATGGACGAATTCGACATGGTATTGGGCATGGAATTCATGTGCGCACAACGGGCCATTCCTATACCACCTTTCGACTCCTTGTGCATACTCGGAGACAAATCAGCTCACCTTATACCGGTGACTAAAGAGAAGAAGAAGACCACTGTGTTGTCGGCATTGCAACTTTCCAAAGGGTTTAAGAAGGGTGAAGTGACCTTCATAGCGACGATGAAGGAAGAGAAACCAACAACCCAAGGAGAAGAAGTTCCAAAGGCCATAACGAAGGTTCTCGAAGAGTTCGGGGACGTGATGCCAAAAGAGCTTCTCAAGAAGTTACCGCCACGAAGGGAGATCGATCATGCAATCGAGCTAGAGCCTAGCGCTAAGCCTCCCGCGAAAGCACCTTATCGTATGTCTCCACCAGAGTTGGATGAATTGAAGAAGTAACTCAAAGACTTGTTGGATGCGGGCTACATCCAGCCGTCAAAAGCACCATCGAAGCGCCGGTACTATTCCAGAAGAAGAAGGATGGAGCAATGCGGTTGTGCATCGACTACCGGGCTCTCAACAAGGTGACCATAAAGAACAAGTATCCAATACCGCTCACTGCAGATCTATTCGATCAACTTGGAGGGGCGAGGTACTTCTCAAAGTTGTACTTGCAGTCGGGATACTACCAAGTGAGGATCGTGGAAGGCGACGAGCCAAAGACAGCATGCGTCACGAGGTATGGGGATTATGAATTCCTTGTTATGCCTTTCGGTTTAACTAATGCTCCCGCTACTTTATGCACATTGATGAACAAGATATTTCACCCATACTTGGACAAGTTTGTGGTGGTCTATCTTGACGATATAGTGATCTATAGCAAGACCTTGGAGGAGCATGAGAGCCACTTGCGGACTGTTTTCCAAGCACTAAAGGAAAACGATCTACATGTGAAGAAAGAGAAGTGCTCCTTTTCCCAAGAGGAAGTTTCCTTCCTAGGTCACAAGATCAGTGGCGGAAAACTTATGATGGAAGACGCCAAAGTCCGCGCCATCCAAGATTGGACAGCCCCTACCAAAGTGCCGGAGTTTCGATCGTTCCTAGGCCTCATCAACTACTATCGAAGGTTCATCCTAGGATACTCACGGAAGGCAACTCCGTTGACAGACCTGTTGAAGAAAGGATAAGCTTGGGAGTGGATGACCCGATGCCAAGAAGCATTCAAGCAGCTAAAAACAGGCAGTGGTCGAAGAGCCGGTCTTGCAACTGCCCAACCCAAGCCTACCATTTGAGGTACACACGGATGCTTCTGACTTTGAAATAGGAGGAGTGTTGATGCAAGACGGACACCCTATTGCGTTCGAAAGTCGCAAGTTGAACGATACCGAGAAAAGGTATATCGTTCAAGAAAAAGAGATGACGACGGTGGTGCATTGATTACGAGTATGGAGACTTTACCTTCTCGGATCAAAGTTCATGGTCAAGACGGACAACGTTGCAACAAGCTATTTCCAAACGCAGAAGAAGTTAAGCCCGAAGCAAGCTAGGTGGCAAGACTTCCTTACGGAATTCGACTATGATCTCGAATACAAGTCGGGCAAAGGTAACGTGGTCGCTGATGCATTTAGCCGAAAATCAGAGTTCGCCAATCTCATGCAAGCCAGCAGCACATTAATAGACCGTGTGAAGGAAAGGTTGAGCAAAGTTCTAACGGCGAAGAGTTTGGTAGAATTTACCAAAGCCGGCAAGACGAGGAAGTTTTGGATCGATGATGACCTATTGTTCACCACGGGGAGAAGGGTCCATGTGCCGCGGTGGGACAACTTGCGGAGGGACATTATTAAGGAGTGCCATGATTCGCGGAGGGCAGGTCACCCCGGCAATCATCGCACATTAGCCCTTGTGCATGAGAAGTTTTTCTGGCCACAACTCCGCGACGACATAGAGGCCTATGTGCGGACATGTCTTGTGTGCCAGCAGGACAAGATTGTGCAAAAGCAGCCTGGCGGATTGTTAGAGCCGTTGCCTATTCCGGAGAGACCGTGGGAGAGCGTCTCAATGGATTTCATCACATGCTTACCCAAGTCGGATGGGTTTGGCACAATTATGGTGGTGGTGGAAAGGTTCACCAAGTATGCGACATTCGCAGCAGCCACACCCGGATGTACAGCAGAGGAGGCAGCCAATATCTTCTTCAAAAATGTGGTGAAGTATTGGGGAGTTCCAAAGAACATTGTGAGCGATCGAGACGTTCGCTTCACGGGAAAATTCTGGACGAAGCTCTTCAAGATGATGGGTACTGAGCTGAACTTCTCAAAAAGCTTCCACCCTCAATCCGATGGGCAAACCGAGCGGGTGAATGCTTTTTTGGAGCTTTACATTAGGCACTATGTTAGTGCTAATCAGCTAGATTGGTCTAGGTTGCTCGATATAGCTCAATTCTCCTACAACTTACAACGTTCAGAGTCTACAGGGAAGAGCCCATTTGAGCTCGCAACCGGACAACATCCCTTGACGCCAAGTACCTTGGCCACTTCTTATGCAGGTGCTAGCCCCGGAGCATACAAGACCGAAGGATTGGCAGCAGCAAAGGGACTTAGCACACGCCCAATTGATAAAAGCGGCCAAGAAGATGAAGAAGTGGGCCGATAAGAAGAGGCGACATGTGGAGTTCCAAGTTTGCGATATGGTATTTGTCAAGATTTTGCCCCAACAATTCAAGTACACCCGGCCTCTATACAAAGGCTTACTACGCAAGTACGAAGGGCCGTTCGAAGTACTAGCCAAAGTGGGCAAAGCTTCTTACCGAGTGGAGCTTCCATCAAAGATGAAAATCCATCCCGTCTTCCACGTTAGCAACTTAAAGACATTCAACAAAGACGAGGAAGACGAGAGTCGGGGAGTATCAAGCCGCGCACCACCCATGATTGCAACTTCCTTCGACAAAGCTATAGACGAGATATTATCCGAACGAATTGTTCGAAGGAAGGGTGTGCCGCCTTGCAAAGAATACTTAGTGAAATGGAAAGATGCATCCATACAAGAAGGAACATGGGAGCCGGAAGCGTCTCTCTGGCAATTCAAGGATGCGATCGATCAGTTTCACAATCAAGCCGCGACGAGGACGTCGCGAGAATAGGTGGGGGAGAATGTCACGGCCCACCCATTTTCCCACATATTGGATTGTCCCATGACAAAAGTCTAGGTCCATTAGAAGAACCTAGAAGATTAAGGAAGTCCACAACATACTAGAATGTTCTTGTATATATAATATTTTATTGTATATTCATGATAGTGGTAGAATACTCTAGAAGATGATGATTCTAGAACATATTCTAGAATCCTCCATAGCACACTATATAAGGTGGAGAACTCATTTGCTCAAATCATCCACCAACAAGCTCTTAAGCAATTGTAACATTCTCTCTCTTATAATCAAATACTCTCTCATACTTAAAATCTCTAAGGCTCCAATTCTCTTGTGTTCTTTTAGGCTTACTTGAAGAGTTCAATTGTCGCACGGTCTAGTCCAAAATCTTAGCCCGTGACACTAGGTTGAAGGGGAACTTAGTGCTGTAAATACTAGGATGGAAGAACTCAACAAGCAACTAAAGTTGGCTTCTATCAAGGCTAATGAAGCGCAAACTCAGCTAGATCTTGCCTCTATCAAAGCTAATGAAGCGCAAACTCAGCTAGAGCTTTTATCCTCTAAAATTAAAGGAGCTGAGGACAAGTTGATGCATGAAGCTCTGAAGAATGAAAGCCTTGTTCGGGACTTATCTTCAGAGAGAGGGAAGATAACTTTTTGGAAAAAAAAAGTTCAAAGTTCTGAAGCTGAAGTAAATCAGTACAAGAAAGAGCTTGATAACAGAAAAGCTTATTTCTTGCTTAAGAGCCGAAACTCGAGTTTTAATTGCAAAGGCAATCAACAATACTCTTGACAAAGTACAAGCTGATGGTTTTTGCAAGATCTACAAGAGCAAAGATGTCCCTGATAATCCTTCTTTTGAAGCATATCTTCCTGCACCTTAATTTCTTTGATGTTGCTTTATTCTTTCTTGCTTCCAAATTGTATTTGCACTCTCATTTTGCTTTGTATTTCTATCTCTGCAAAACAATTTATGAATATATATATTGATTGTTAGTGCATTGAATGAGTGTGAATTGATTAACCGCAAGGAAATTTTGTACCTTGAGTTACTTTGAGGGTTCTAGCGCATATCTAACTTCTCTCTGGCCGGGAGGAAATTAGGATGCGGTCCCTAGAGCATCTCCTGAAATGGAGAGTACCTGATACAATAATTAATATCATGTTAGGCATCTCTGTAGCGAAAGATCCAATAGTCATACACTCATAAACATTTACATGGACTTTCTAGAGAGATTACATTCTGCTGCTTTACCTAGTATGAAGCCAAATTATTGTATAATTGCATTGCTGGTTGTGAGCACTTCCTGAAGTGGAGAGTACCTGATACAATAATTAATTTCATATTAGGCATCTCTGTGGCAAAAAATCCAATATTCATAGACATTCATATGGACTTTCTAGAGAGATTGCATTTGATCTGCTTTACCTATTATGAGCGCAAATTATTGTACGATTGCGTTGTTGGTCATGGGTAATATGGTTTGAAATATTGCGCGTTCCAAGGATGTCGTAAGATTTCTCCATTCATATTCCGCAAATGGTATGATCCTTGTCCAGCAATATCTTGTATAATGTAAGGTCCTCCCCATGTAGGTGCAAACTTTCCTGTTTTTTTATCCCTTTGGTATTCCGGGATTTGCTGTAGAATGTATTGTCCTTCCACAAAGTTTCATAACTTCACTTTTTTATTGTATTCTCTTGCCAATCTTCTTTGATAATTATCCATTTTTTGAAGTGTAACTTCTCTTCTTTCTTCTAAGTCATCCAACTTTTCAAGCATTAGGTCTGAGTTCAAGTTTTTCTCCCATGCTTCTGTTCTTGTTGTGGGTAAAATGACTTCCGTTGGAATAACTGTTTCTGCCCCATAAGTAAGAAGAAATAGTGACTCTCCAGTGGACTCTCTTCTCGTTGTGCGATATGCCCATAATGTATTATGAAGCTGTTCACACCATCGTTTATGATGGCCATCAAGAGTTTTCTTCAGATTCATGACAATTGTCTTATTTGTTGCTTCGGCTTGTCCATTGCTTTGTGGATAGAGCAGAGTGGACTTGTTCTTTTGGATATTGAATGCTTCGAAAAGCATATCGATATTTTTCCCTTGTAATTGTTGTCCATTATCCGAAACTATGGCTACCAGAATTCCAAATCTACAAATTATATTCTCAAATAAAAATCTGAAAACATCCGTATCTCTGATATGTGCAAGAGCCTTGGCCTCAACCCATTTAGTGAAATAGTCTGTGGCTACAATCAAATATTTTCTTTTTTGAGTACCTTCCACTAATGGTTCAACAATGTCTATCCCCCATTTTGTAAATGGTCAGGGGATGAGTACGGAATTAAGTTCTGTTGCGGGAGCTTTGATTCTTTTCGCATAGCGCTGACATTCTTCACATCTTTTTACCATATTTTCTGCATCTTTATGCATAAATGGCCAGTAATATCCTTGCGTTTTTGCTTTTAATGCAAGTGATCGAGTTCCACTATGATTTCCTGCATCCCCATAATGTATATCTTTGAAAATTCAATGTCCTTCTTCTTGTGATAAACATCAAAGTAAGGGTCCCAAAAAGGATCTGCGGTACAGAATTTTATCCCGCAACTGATAATTCACAGATTTTGATTGCACCTTTCTTGCCTCTTTAGTGTTTGCGGGAAAAACCCCATCTTGCAAGTATTGATGTATTGAAATCCTCCAATCTTCTCTGGATAATTCATTTTCTGATTTTTGTGGAAAATTTGTATCATCCTTAACAACTGCATCTTCAATATCTTCCCCAACTTCTTCCATGTTTTCGACTGTCCATAACTTAATTGACGGCTCATAAATGCACCCAATTGACTGCTGATGTATTCTGATCTTTTATCATTGAAGAAATAAATGCTAATGGATCGGCATGGCGATTCTTATCTCTGGATAAATGTCGAAAGATTATATTTGGAATTCGAGACGCCAACTTTTGCACCAGATTCTTGTATTCTATCAAATCTTCATCAAGCGCTTGATATTTTAATTCAACCTGTCGAATTATTAATTGTGAGTCACTTGTGAGTCGCACATCGCTTATCCTCAATTCAATGATGAGTCGAAGAGCATGAACCACAGCCTCATACTCCACTATGTTATTTGTATGTTCTTCGAACTCAAGTCGAAATGCATGTACCATTCGGTCTCCTGTAGGAGTTGTAATCACAATTCCAATTACCGCACCTTCTTTATTCCGTGCCCCATCAACAAATACTTCCCTTCTGCGGGAATTTATAGAACTTAGAATATCTTGGGAATCATCATCTTCTATTTCGGGCAAACCTTGGATTTTAAAATCATCATCTAATGGTAAATCCGCAAGGAAATCTGCCAGGATTTGCGACTTTTGTGCAGTTTGTATTTCAAATAAGATGTGGAATTGTTCCAGTTGTGCATTCCATTTTGCTATTCTCCCTAATTTTTCCAAATTTTTCAGTACAAACTCTAGCGGAGCTTTTCTTGGTACACGTACATAATGTGTCAGAAAATACGTGCGTAATTTCTGGGTAGCAAAAACCAGTGCTAATATTAATTGTTCAATTTTGGTATAATTTCTTTCTGCAAGGTTAAAAGTTTTGCTGATGTAATACACTGGTTTTTCTACTTTGTCATTTGTTCGTACCAATATCGCACTTACAGCATCTTCTGTTGCGGCTATGTACAAGGCGAGCACTTCTTCAGGTTCTGGCTTTTGTAGTGCAGGTAATGTGGCGAGATAAGCTTTAATATTTTGGAAGGATTGCTCACAATTCTCGTTCCATACAAATTTATTTTTCTTTTTCAAGGTGTCAAAAAA